>JAJMKG010000038.1:0-147896 GCA_030563865.1 Dujonia oleophila | reverse complement strand
TGGTGTCAGAAGATTCGACTTCCAAAGTGATAGTCTTACCAGTCAAAGTCTTGACGAAAATTTGCATACCACCTCTCAATCTCAAAACTAAGTGAAGAGTGGATTCCTTTTGGATGTTGTAGTCGGATAAAGTTCTACCGTCTTCTAATTGCTTACCGGCGAAAATTAATCTTTGTTGGTCAGGTGGAATACCTTCCTTATCTTGGATCTTAGATTTGACGTTATCGATGGTGTCGGAAGATTCGACTTCCAAAGTGATGGTCTTACCAGTTAATGTTTTAACGAAGATTTGCATTGTTATCTACTGTGTAGTTATTAGTAATGAAAAGAGAAATCCTTCCTCGAGTGTTTTTCTCGATTGTGGTCGTTTGCCCCCCTTATATACTCTGACCGCAAGATACCGTGGCCCCCTATTTTTTTGTATGCAGAAGCCTAATAGAGTAACTGATGGAAAAAAAGAAACTTTCCATGCGGTTGAAGCGTCATGCTAGTTTCCTGCATGATCGCAAAAAAGAAACGACTAATAAGCTCATTTGGGTCATTTTTGCAGCGAGTTTTCAGCTACTCGAAAGAGCCAAGTGACGACGACGGGAGAAAAATAAAATAAAAAAAAAAGGACTAAAGTTGATCGATCCGAAGTGAAAATTACATTGGAAGAAGTGGTCGGCTCTGGCATTGGATAATTGCAAAATTGAGCTCTCGGTGATCGTTACGATAACTGTAGTCAGAGACGAACAAAAAGAAGGAAATTGGTACGCCTTGGCCAGGATGCATGTCAGCAGCTCCGAGGGCGACAGAGTGTCGTATTTTTTACAGCAATTTTCTTTACTATGTCAACAGGTGCGCGATTTCGTTCCGAAGTGGAGGATCTTGCGAAAGGGGAAACAGTTTTGGGGGTGGAACCGCAATTTAATCTCGAAGTTGAGTAGGTAGCACTCTACTGGCACTCAGCTAGGATCGAATGCAACACGCTTTCTCAAACTCTTGCGAAACCTGAGGTGCACTTGTAGACTTTTTTTTCATTCGCTCAACCACCGTTATCAGCGTTTGTTATTTTTATCTCTGTGCGCTGTTTATCGGTCAGCCGCTCTTCGAAGTGCGCCTACATTTCTGCAGGTTTACTTCTTTTTTTTTCTTTTTTTTTTTTATTTTCTTCCGCAAATTTTCACACCCTATACGGTCTTTTCTTTTTACTGAGGTGTTATAGGCTAGTGATTCGTGATTCGTGATTCATTCGTTGTAGTCAAGACAAAGGTCTTGTTCGTGACAGGTGAAAATTTTCGACTCGAGATTGATCATTGCATGTGTTAGTTTTTAATTTTAGCGCCAGCGTGGTGCGGGATGCCACGGCTGATGTGGAGTGCGTCACAGGGATGCAAGTGTGGCCGCAAAAAAGAGCAAAGCAGCAAAACGGGGCTGGCATTACTAAGAGGATCTTGCAAGTGGTGTCCCTCTGATGATAGAACGAGTTATTTTCTGGGCGCACAAATGGTAAGGAACAAGCGCGGTCGTGATGGCTCTTAATGTAAGATTGCAGCCAAAATGATGGCCCTATTCTACGTGGCCCAATTCAATTGAGCTTTGGAGTGTTTTTTTCTTGCGATTCTTCCTCCTCTTGCATCTAATTGATAAAGTTGCTTCTAAAGAGACTACAATATATACTTCTACAAGCAGTCCAATTCGATGGATTCATTTTGTTGTATTTTATTCCTTATTATCTCATTAATTTGGTTAGTGTCGCCGCACTATTTCGTCGAAGCAATCCGTCAGCTAGATTCCCACTGCTAGCTCTGAATATCTATAAATGGATTGTTACTATGATTATTAGTCGTGTATCCGTGGAATGTCTGTCTCTTTTTCACAATTCTTCCGTCATTAGCGATGAGCCTTGAGAATGGGTTGGTCTGTGCTGAATTGCTGTTATAATTATCGTAATTCGTCGTTGTGAGCTTATACTCATTTTCCTCGAGTAAAGTATCGAGCTTCTGATTAATTGGCGAACTCGGAACATCGTCAGAGAGTTTAAATGAAGTGGTCGTAGTAAAATCCAAGCTCCTTGTTTTGGGACGACTCAAATCTGAAGTTCTTCTCGGAGACTCTGGGGATTCGTACATTTTCAACCCTGGAATAGACATGTCGTTACGCAACTTGGCGAACTTTTGCCTAAGCAATTCCAATTCGCCTTCATCGTTTATCAATTTGTGGATCAAGTTCAATTTAGATCGTATCGGCTGGCCTATTTCGTTTCCATTTACATCGTAACAGGTGAAATTTCTCAATCTCTTTTCATAGGAATTAGAGTAGTTGGATTTGCACCAATTGACAAACTGCCTGGAGCCACATTGTAAGATGTAGATGATAACAGTGAGTGTCTTTAAGATGGTTCTCCAGTTCTTGGATGGGGCCTTCACGGATAGCCGTTTATTTATGATCTGGATTATAATGTAAAGTTTGTCCGAGTCAAAAGTGAGAATGGCCAACTCGTTCAATTCGCTGCCCAAGGTGCCAAAGGGATCATTATTGGTTGCTGCAAAATTCGAGTTAGTTGGTGCTGTAAAAGAAAAAACTGGAAAGCTGAAAAATGAAAACAAAAAAATAAAAAAAAAAAAAAAAAAAAAGAAAGAGCTTCTAGATTTATTTCGCTACCTGAAAACGTACCATTTCGTATCTTCTGCTCGGTTGAGCTCTGGTTAAAGTGCTTCAAAAACAGTACGCTGACCATCGTCCAAAAAGCCTGGTCTTCAGAAAGAAGAAACATATAATTTAAGTCCAGTTCACTTGATCCCTATTTTGCTCCCTATTGCCCCATTTGAAACACCAGCTTCGTGTAATGCATAGTACTGTTTGTTACAGCGGAGATAACTGACGGTTCCACCGGGAAGGAGACACAGTTGACGGATACCCGAACTCCTGCACACACCCTCAACTCGGTTCTCCTTTTTTTTTTTACGATTTTTCTCGGTCGCGCACGTGACATCTCGGAATGCCGACTGATCTCCTCTTTAACGCTGCACGACAATTTCACCATTTCAGCAACTGATCTCAAGACACTATGTTGTACTGCAGATAGATCACCAATCAATTTTTTTTTTTTCCTTTTTTTCTTTTTTTTTTTTTTTTTCTTGCGACTTTTATACCCTCGAATTTTCCTAATTTTAAGATTTTTTATTCGACCCCTAACTCTTTGTTAACAGTTCACAGCAAAACATTTTGTTAGGCGAGTAGGTCTTTTTAAGGTTCCAAAAGTTAGATCAGTAGCGTACCTATTCAGACCGATCAAAAAAACACGGAAAAGAAAAGGAGAAGACAATAGAAATTTAGACCCACGAGATTCCTGAAGAACCCCGGAAACCAAATAAGCTTCAATCACGACACAATCCAATTGAGCTAGCCTTTCCCATCAGCTCTCATTTTATAAAGTCATAGTGCTTTTTTTTTTGTTCTTTTCTTGTTTTTGTCCTTAGAGTTTCCAAAGTGATAGAAGCTACAATGTTTTGAACCTTCTTGGATCCTTTGCAACGAAGTATTGACCAATACATCAGTACACCCGCTGTTAACTTACAAAAAATAGTATCCCCAGTGAGAGAAACCATACTACTTCGACTGGCATTAATAAGAGTTGTAGAAGTTCTTCAATAACAAGCCCAAAGTAATCAATAACCATAAGGAATGACTCTAATGGCGGAATCCGATCTGCAATCACCCCAGCGACTTTCCAATGACGACTTGATTCTCAAGCCACAAAAGTCCAATGAGCAATTGCCCCTCAACCAGCTCCTCAAGTCGGCCAAGTCCAAACCTGTGTTTAGCTATGAGCCCGAAATCTTCCACCTCTGCAGAACGTACTTGAAGGAACGAAATCATCATGGTTTGGCGCTCTTGGCGAGACAAAAGGGGGTACCTCCGTTCCTCCGGTTCAAGGTGTGGCCAGTTTTGTTGAAGTACCACCCTTTCGTGTTGAATCCATTCCTCCAACCCGATAATTTGGAAGACGAGGAGAAGAAGAGGAAAAAGAGCTCGAAGACGCTGAGCGAAGACGGTGAGAGAGGGACTACAAGCGCAGGAGATACCACTTCGGAGGGTGTATCCCACCATGGCGACGCGACCCCTAGTGTAGATATAGATGGGGATGCAGCTGTAGCTGTAGACGTGGAGGTTGAAAAAAGCGCACACTCTGACTCCACTTTGAGGAGAAACATCCAAAAGGACTTGAGGAAGTACATCCAGAGAGTTAATTTTAACAATAAGGAGAAGGAGCTTTCTGAAACAGAGCAGGAGATTTTCCAAATCTTGGAAAACGCCATCTTTAAATTCATCAAGAAGTGGGGGGAGATCATCAAGTACGACAAGGCCATGGCGTGGGTTGCACTCGGGTTAGCTGAGTGGTTTCCTCCCATTCCAAAAACCACCTGGGTGTTGGCGGGCAGAAATTTGGGCTCGTCCGATAAATGCTACAGGAGTGTGTTTGAGGACTTCACCGAGTTCATAAAAAATGAAAGTGAAGACCTGGAGTTGGAATCGACACTTAACGAGTTGATTGAAGACGAAAAGATCTCGAACATGAAGTTCCAGGATGTTTTCGAGCGGTTGGCATTAGTGCTTTTGCACTCCCCGGAAAAGAGCGAGGGCAAGAACGGTGACGGCAGCACCAGGAAAATCAACAAGAGCACATTGCCCATTAACGGGGGTTCTATTGAAGAAAGAGTCTCGTTTTTCATATACTTGCTTAGAAAGCTACTCCCAGAGTTGTCCACATACTTCCAAGAAGAGCAGATTTTAAACAAGTTTGGCTCGCATGACGACGAGTGGTTGATCTGGTGGCTCAAATGGTGTGGAAGCAAAGTCTGGTCCAGATATGACAGAGGCAGAATCTGGGACTTGATGCTAGGCTATAAAAAGAATGATAACAGCCACCACAGTAAGAAGTTGAGTAAATTGAAACTTGACTCGATCCAGTTGAGCAAATTGGGACCTGATAACTTTTGGTCTGCTATAGATATCAATGAAGATACAGGCGATAGCACAACGGCAAACATGAACGGTAGCTCATCCAATGACACATCTGTGTCGTCGTCATATTCCAACGAGCAAGTGATCCACAAGGCGAATTCTTTTAAAGATTTGATTGAAGGGTTGAGGGAGGATGATCTGCAGCTGCAACAACAATCACATGTTACCAACGGCAGCAGTAACATACCGAGTATATCTCGTAGATCGTCATCGTCATCAGCATCGTCTGTTTCATCGCTGGAAATCCCAGTCTCGAGATTGGACCCCCACATCGAGTTGATCTTCATCTCTTTAGCATTACTCAAGTCGAAGGAACACACACTTGTTGAGTTGGATCAACATGAAATCAGGCAGTACTTGTCGAAATTACCTTCGAAAAGTTACAATCCTAGTGACAAATACAAGCAGCATATTATGAAGAGGGAGAAGGAAAAGGAGAAGAAGGAAAAGGAGAAGGAAATAAAGGAGAAGGATGAGAAGGTTAAGGAAGGTGAATCCACGCTCAGCTCACAGATCGCACGTGTTGAATTGAGCAATAATAGTGCTCATGCGTGGAAGAGGTTATCGTCTGCATCATCTACAACCACCGAACTTAGTTCCAATGTTCAGCAACACTACAATTACAAAGTCAACTATATAGATAATGTTATTTGTGAGGCTGGGGAACTTTGGAGGAAGTGGTTATGGAGAGAAATGATGGAAGACGATCGATAAATCAAAGTTATACCAAAAAAAATTAAAGAATAGGTTTCATAAGTAATACACGCTAGGATAAGCATAAGAGCTTTTATAGAATAATGTAGCACAATGTAGCACGATGTGGCAGGATTAGCTTTACTCAAATTATTTGATTCGTCTAAACTTGTTCCCAATTTATTGTCCTGGTCCGAGTACCTGCTTGTAAAGAAGGACGAGCACAGCGTTAGTGAAGCACCTCTCCTGGCCCTCTAGCAATGTGCCAAAGTTGTGCTCTCGAGACTACTGCAGAGATGAGCCGAAATATGTTATCTGCAGGACTACATGAGAGTGCATAGATAATTTTGTTAAGCGATGAGATGAGAAGAGCGATGAGCTTGTCATAGTATTCCTCGTTCTAGTGCCCTATTAAGTATGAGTGACGACGAGAAGATAATACTGGTCTCCAAGATCGAGTCCAAGAAAGAAAAAAAGCAAAGAAAGAAAGAAAAAAAGGACAAAAAAGACAAAAAATCGTCTACCAAGGAAGCGGAACAATCTGGATCTGAAGATGAACCTGAAAAGTCTGGTGATGAGGACGATGAAATCGCCATTGATTTGAATGCAGATGTGCCCCTTTCCAAGAAACAACAACGTTTGTTGAAAAAGGGTAAACTTGACTTGGAAAAATTAAAGAAAAAGAACCCGGCTCCTAAACCTGAGCTTACTGAGGAAGAGAAGCTCGCTGAGGACGAAAAAGCCAAGGAACCCAAGAAGTCTCCATATGCCATCTGGATTGGTAATCTTTCATTTGACACCACGAGGGAAGATTTGGTCAGATTCATTGTGGGGAAGACATCTGGATACATTGGTACTGAATCAGACGAAGAACTTATTAAGATAGAAGAAGGCGATATTACTAGAGTTAACTTGCCTAAGAAGGAAAAGAAGATCAAAGGTTTCGCCTATGTTGATTTTCCAAGTGCGAAGCATGTAAAAAGTGCCATCTCTTTAAGTGAAGAACAATTGAACGGAAGAAAGGTTTTGATTAAGGACTCCACGTCGTTTGAAGGTAGACCAGAGAAGGATGCTAACGCTGCTGCTGCAGGTGCAGGTGCAGGTGGTGTGTCGTTGTCCAAAAACCCACCATCTAGAATCTTGTTTGTTGGTAACTTGTCTTTCGACACCAGCGAAGATAACTTGGAAGAGCATTTTAGATTCTGCGGGGACATTGTTAGAATCAGAATGGCTACTTTTGAAGACTCTGGAAAGTGTAAAGGATTTGCATTCATTGATTTCAAGGATGAAACAGGACCAACCACTGCCTTGAAATCCAAGATTGCTAGAAAGCTTATTAACAGACCATTGAGATTGGAGTACGGTGAAGACAGATCCAAGAGAAACCCTGGTCAAAGAAATAGAGAAAGAGAAAGACAAGAAGCCGGAGACTTTGCAGGTGATAATGTCCCAGATAGAGCAAGAGAAAGAGAAGCAAGAGACCAGCCACCTAGAGAAACGTTCAGGGAACAACCTAGAGAGCGGAGACCAGCACCACCCAAAAAGAGACAATTCAATGACTACCAGGATCCAAACAAGAGAGTTAAATCAAGTGTGGCATTGGCAACTGCTCAGAGAGCAAGTGCAGCTATTGTTCCTTCGCAAGGTAAGAAGATTGCTTTTGATTAATACTACGAGCTGCTAAGGTAATTATTACATACATACAATAAAAAATTAAAATACAAAAAATAAAGAGAAAATTTGTTACATCTTCAAGTTGTAGGGAAGTACGGCTGCATCTCAAAAGGCGGAGAAATTAAACCAAGATAAAGACTCACAGAATGTAGTGAGGTCATTAGGGGTGCGTGGAAGCCTAATTGCATACTGAGGGCATCAGGTCTCCTTCGAGGAAGAATTTCTTAGCGCACCAAGAGCACTGAGTTCATGGAAGTTGAAATCCGTGAAAATTAAGCGCTAGCGAAAATAGTTATCGCCTGGCATTTTCTTCTATGCGTTAACAGAGACTTGTGAGATATTAGTCATTTCTGCGAGAAAGAGGTATTACGCCAATATGAAGCCGTTTCTGTCAACCAAGAGTGCGCTCTGTGCCAGTTTGTTCCCTCGGCTACATGGAGGATTGGTACATATTGTACATGCAGCCGCATGATACCTGTAATCAAAATTCGGGATTAAGCACACTTTGCATATCCTCTTGCATATCTTCGAAAGAGGTGCAAGTCACACCTGCACCAGTGACACTTCATGATCCCTAACAGCGAGGCACGTCTGTTGGTGAAGGATAAGCTTGGCCCTGTTTAGTAATATTGAAGTAATGGTTTGATTCGCGAATCAAAGCGGCTCTAGGAATTTTGGTTGATTCTCCGCATAAATATATGACCCTCAGCCTTCCCCTCTTGAATTAGCAATTCTACTGTCAAGACTATATCATTTTATTTACAGAAGAGTGGAAACATTAATTATTTAAATATAAAATAATTTTTTTGACACTCTTTCACTTGTCTTTTCGCAAATACTTCAGTGCATATATCACCAAGCAATTGACAATGCTTAAATTATTATCGACTGCACCAAGGAACTCGTTTAGAGCAATTGCCTTGACCAGTGCACCAAGATTTAGATTTCAATCCACCTTCACTATCCCGGAGACCCAAAAGGCCGTCGTTTTTGAAACTAACGGTGGACCATTAGAGTACAGAGATATTCCTGTTCCAAAAGTCAGACCCAATGAAATCTTGGTAAACATCAAGTACTCTGGGGTTTGTCACACTGACTTACATGCGTGGAAAGGTGACTGGGACCTCCAGACCAAATTACCACTCGTTGGTGGTCACGAGGGAGCCGGAGTGGTTGTAGGATTAGGCGAGAATGTGACCGGGTGGAAGCTTGGAGACTACGCCGGCGTTAAGTGGCTCAATGGCTCCTGTATGAGCTGCGAATTGTGTGAAGAGGGCCATGAGTCCAACTGTGACGATGCTGATTTATCTGGATACACGCACGACGGTACTTTCCAGCAGTATGCTACTGCGGATGCTATTCAAGCGGCTAAGATTCCAAAGGGTACCGATTTGGCTGAAGTTGCACCAATCTTGTGTGCTGGTATCACCGTTTACAAGGCATTGAAAGAAGCCTCGTTGAAGCAAGGACAGTGGGTTGCTATCTCCGGAGCGGGAGGTGGCTTGGGGAGTTTAGCTGTGCAATATGCTAAGGCCATGGGTTTTAGAGTTCTTGCCATTGATGGAGGTTCAGACAAAGGACAGTTGGTTAAGTCTTTGGGTGCTGAGGAGTACATTGACTTCACCACGGTGCAAGATGTTCCTAAGGCTGCAATTGCAACTACTGGTGGTGGCCCTCATGCTGTTATCAACGTTTCTGTTTCACCACAGGCCATGCAGCAGTCCACTGAGTACGTTAGAAAGACCGGTACTGTTGTTCTTGTAGGGTTACCAGCCGGAGCTTCGATCAACTCGCCAGTTTTTGACACTGTGCTTAAGTGTGTGACCATCAAGGGCTCTTATGTAGGAAACAGGGCTGATACTAGAGAAGCTATTGACTTCTTCGCAAGAGGGTTGGTTAAATCTCCTATCAAGATAGCAGGTCTTTCTGAACTTCCAAGAATTTTCAAGGAAATGGAAGCTGGTAACATTTTAGGTAGATACGTTGTGGACACTTCTTACTAGAGGCTTCAGTTAAATAAAGAAAAGGGGAAATAGAGAAGAAGTTCCCTTCTTATCCGAACCATAGAGATGCTTATTCTGATTTATCGTTGACCGAAGTACTCCTACTTGTACATGATCGTACTTTTACTAAATAATAAAACAATATATTTGGAAATAGCTTAAAAATACAATATAAAAACTACACTAGACTAGAAGGCAGCGTTTGTTTTGGTGTTGTACTTAATTGCCATTGGTCTTGGCTCTTGCTTTAGCTAAAGCCTGTTGAGCCTTTTCGTAATCTTCTTGACTGATCTCCAAGTAATCTGGATGGTCCTTGTTCTTTTCAAACTCATCATCGGACACTTCTTCATAGACAACAAGACTGTCATCGTCAGCTCTACTAGCTTGAGCCTTCAACAAAGGAGGTTGCTTCTTGAGATCAATAGACTCCTTTGGAGTGATGTCACGTACTGCAGCTGGCTTTTCCTTGGCTGCACCGTTCTTGGCTTCAGTAGCAGGAAGAGCTTCCTTCTTGGTTGGACTGCTTGGGCTCTTGAGCTTCTGAGACAATCTCTTGATCGACTTGGTGATACTGCCGGATCTCTGCTTTGTTTCAAAACCATTCGATGGAGCTTGGGCCTTTGGGGTTGACCCAGTAGTAGCAGCCACAGCCCCAACGGCACCGGCAGTTGCAGCTACAGCTGCAGTTGCAGAGAGGGCCGGAGCGGATGACACCTTAGTGCTGGTAGTGGTTTCCTTAGATGCTCTTTCCTTACTTTCAAGGGCACTAACAGGGGAGTTGTCGCTGGCCTTGATTGTAGGAACAGGAACAAAAGAAGACGAAGTCTGACTTTCCTTCTTGTGCTCTCTGTACAAGTCCTGATCGTCCAATTCGATTTGCTTGGACAATCTTGCGACTTCGTTCTCTCTGTCACTAATCAATTTTTGAATGTCTTCAAGACGAACGTCTCTGTTGACTTCAAGGGCCAATCTAGCCTTTTCTTCTCTCAACTCTCTAATCCTCTTCAAATTTTCAACTTCCTCTAACAATCTGGTTTTTTGTAACTCTTCAAAATCCAATCTTTCTTGGTACAATTTCAATCTTTCTTCGTGCTCAAGCTTCAATCTTTCGATTTCGTCGAGCTTCACTTGTGCTAAGCGTTCAGCTTCTTCTCTAGCCTCTTGGGCCTTCAAGTCCTTCTGCTGGTTCAACGCAATGATGTCGCTTTCCAATTGGCGTGCTTCTTCTTCTTCTTGCTGCTTACGCTCCTGGTAGATTCTCTCCTTTTCTTCTCTTTCAGCGAAAAGACGCTGCTTCTCTTCTTCCCTTGCATTGGCACGCTGTTGTCTTTGGAACTCTGGCTGCTGTTGGATCCTGATCCTTTCTTCTTCATCTTCTTTTTCTTTCTTCACAGCAGCAATTCTGTCTTCTTCTTCCTTCTTTTCTGCTGCAATTTTGTCTTCTTCAGCCTTCTTTTCTGCTGCAATTTTGTCTTCTTCAGCTTTCTTTTCAGCGGCAATCCTGTCTTCTTCCTCCTTCTTTTCAGCAGCAATTCTGGCCTCTTCCTTTCTGAATTCCTCCTCCTCCTTGAGTCTTTGTCTCTCTAACTCAAGTTCAACTCTCTTTGTTTCAGCTTCTTCTTGTGCCTTCACTCTCTTCGTTTCTTCTTCTTCAATTGCTAAAGCTCTTTGGCGCTCATGGTCAAGGGCAATCTTCTTGGCTTCCTCTTGCCTTTCGGTCACCCACGAGCTGTGGTGCTCCTTAGCCTTAGATAATCTGTCAGGAACCTGTTCCTTTTCGGATTTCAAAGTGGCTAACCTAGCTGCGTATGCTGCAACGGCTCCGGTCAACAAACCGACTTCGGCAGCCAAACCAGAGTGCTTGGACTTCTTAGTCTCCAAGTCAGCTTTGGAGGCGGCCAATTTGGTTTGGATTTCCTGATTGGCGGCTAAGTTCTTGCTGATTGAGGCCTCCTTGTCAGCGTGGTTGCCCTTTAAGGCTTCCAACTCTTCAAATTTGGCGTTGTACTTGGCAGTCAACTCTTCAATCTTTGACGATAAGTCAGAGTTGTCATCGTCTAAGGTGGACTTTTTCTCTTGTAACTCTTCAATCTCGCTGGTGGTCTTCTCCTGGTTGGCCTTGGAATCTTCCAATTCCTGTTTCTTGGTGGCCTCCAACTCTTCATGGTTCTTCAAAAGCGTCTCCTTGTCGGTGGTGTGCTTCTCGACCGCAGCAGTCTCACGCTGGTCAAACTCAGTGTTGGCAGTTTCAATTTCTCCCTTAGTCAAAGTTGAGAAGTCGGCAGCGGTCTTGTCACTGTTGGCAACAAGTCTGGTCAAATTGTTCAATTTCTCTTCAATTTCCTTGTCAAACTTGTCTTGCTGCTTGCCAATCTTCTTGACGTGCTTGTCAAATTCACCTTGCAACTTCTTCTCGTGGCTGGCAACCTTGGATGACAAGTCCTGCTGTCTCTTGATTTCGTCTTCAGATCTGGTCTTCGAAACTTCATCATTGATGTTGGCTAAGACAGGGGCCACTCTTGTGGCTGCAATGGCAAGGAGCTGCTGCTGGGTCATCTTGAGTCCAGATCCCAAGTCAATAACCTTTTGAGGGTCGTCGATAGAACGGGAAACAGAGCCAATGGCGGCAGCGTTCAATTCGTTGTAACGTGCAAGAAGGAGCGGCTTATCATTGAAGTCCTCGAGGGTCTTTTCGTTGAGGGCCTCGGTGGGGGCGTACTTGAGCTCGGGCTGCGTGACGATCTCGATAGGAGTAGTCTTTACTTGTTCGACGATATCATCATCGTTGGCAGAGGGCTCTGCTGCAGTTTCGGTAACCTCAGTAACAGGTTCTGTTTCAGCGGGTTCTTCGGCCGCTTCAACCTTAGTTTCAGCCTCCGTCTCAGCGCCAGCAAGCTCGGCAGGAGTGTCGATTGAGTGGTCCTTGAGAGACTTCACGGAAGAGTCTGAAGCAATCTGCTCAGGCTCAGCAGCCTTACTTTCGGTTTCTGGAGCTTCCTCAGTTTCGTCAGCTTCGGCTTCGGCCTTATCTTCTCCTGTTTCAGATTTTGTTTCAGATGCTTCTGCAGCGTCGGCAGCAGCCTTTTCTTCTGCTTCCTTCTTGGCCTTTGCAGCTGCTAATTCTTCCTCCTTCTTCTTCTTCTTCTCGGCTTCTAAAGTAGGATGGGCTGCAAACTTCTTGGGAACGCTGATCTTCTTGATCGAGTTTTCTTCAGTCAATTGTTGACGCAAGTTCTTCTTTTCTCCACCTGCAGTTCTAAAGGGAGAGACCCAAGTAGACCCACTGGTCAATTTTTTTAAGGATGACGGTTTCTTAGTCTCAGACATGTTTGAATACTAAGAGTCCTGGAATTGAGCTTCAATTCGTTGTGTGTGTAGAGAAAAGAGGTGGGCTTGTTGCAAAAACTCGTATGTCCTAAAAAGGGGGGGTCGAGCAATTGAAAAGTCGGGTTTGTGTAACATGGCCTCGAAAGTTTCGCCTAATCGGGTTCAAATATGTTCGCTGCACGTGATCTAATCTTTAGCTCCAGTTGGTCAGGTTCGGGTTGGACTCCGGGTCTGGGCTGGAAGATTACTCGATAGCGATCATGAATAGGTTCAGCAATTGCGTTGCACGCGGTAAGAGAGATATTTAGCGGCTGGAAATTGGAAAATAAGAGTGTTATGGTGAATATTTGCCTGTTGGTGTAACTTCTACGACAGATATCATTATTTTTCATGCAGGATGTAACCAGCACACAACATGGTGCTTCTTTAGCTGATTAACCTTCGACCAAAGAATGGAAAAAGATCCAATAGCAACTATATAGGCACTTCATTGCTAACTCTAACATCACTTCTGTAAGGCTCTCTTCTTCTGTGAGTCTACTGTACCTCAGGCTAATCATGTTGTAGTATGCAATCAACGCTTGCTTCTATACTGCATATAACTAATTTCCTATTTTAAAAGTGCTGCAGATCACGTGCCGCTATGTAGATAACCTACCCTACAGAGGTCCTACGAGTGGTCTATGTATTGATCTCTGGGTCTGATTACAACTCTCATACAGGTGTTAAGATTACTACATCTCAGTTTCTATAAAAAAAGATTCTTGAATCGCTGAAAAAATTTGCCTACGCCTATGCTCCATACTCTCTCAATTTGTAGTAGATGCCCTCGTCTTGGTCCTGAAGGACTACGTCGTTAAGCACTAGTATTTTCAATAGCTCCTCTATATTATCTGGTGGCTCTACCCAACCACTGTTTGAATTATTCTCGCCAGCATCGTCTGCATTGCTTATTCTTCCTTCAACCAATTGTCGTATGAACTGGATTCCTGCATCTACGTCAGTCCCATGGGTCTTACCACTTTCTTGCACAATCTGTTTCAAGTACGCCTTCACCTTCCTGTCCGAACTTCTTGCTTCTAGAGACAATTTCTCTATAGACTGCTTTTTCTTGTCCGTCCTTGATGTGTCTGTATTTTCGGCATTGATACTGCCTTGCACCCGCTCTAAATTGCCTATTTTGGAATCCAAAGCCTCAATTCTGCTTTCTTTCTTTTTTATTTCCTCGTCAACCAAACCACTTAACTGCTTGTAGTCATCTAGAATCATCTGCAAGTTAGTATTCTCCTCCTTACTGGCCCTCCTTGCAGCCTTCCAGCGGTCTAGCACATCTTTCTGTTGTTTCACCAATGTTTCAGTCACACTGTATGCAGTCGCGGTTCCTATGACGTCGTTCTTCTCTGGGAAGTATGCCAATTTGCTGTAGGCTTCAAACTGAGCTATCACTTTCTTCTTGGTGCCAAGAAGAGTTCCATTCAAATCGGCAGCGTCCTCTGCCCTTTCTAGATTTATAATTGCATCCTCAGCTTGTTTCAAAAAACTTTCAGTTTGAGCAATGTCTTTAACTAGCCTTTGTTTATATGCGGAAGTTGTAGACACTTTGGAAGAGGTGTCACCTGCAGTGAAAGACGAAATTAAGTCCAATTCTGTTGTCATGGTTCAATCGCAATTAATCCCCCTGTAATATATGCTCGCTCTGCTTCCGATTTAGGAAAGAATACCTGTCTAAGATCAGGAAGATTAGTTTATTATGGGGTTCCACCAAACTTTTAACTTATTGTCACATCACCTGCATATAAACAATCTTTGTAGCACTTTGTCCAAATTGTTGTCACTATCCTGCATCCAGTAAAGTTTGTGCAGCTTTTTGACACTCAATATTTGGCATTCCTCTCCGTTACTCTTGCCAAACACTTCAGACCCCTACTAAGTAACGAATCCCCCATATTATCATGTCCACAATCTCACAGGCCGCTTTGCAGAATCTCGATGAACCTTCTAGAAAGGAAATAATGCAATTTATTGAATCTGAAAACTCAAAATCGAAGGTTCAAATGTCGATTCACTCTTTCACCGATATGTGCTTCAAGAAATGCAATGCTAACAAGCCAGTCACAAGCGCCACTTTAGATTTTGCTGAAGAACAGTGTTTGACTAACTGCTTGAACAGATTCTTAGACACTAATATCAAGGTCGTACAGGCATTACAGGGTGCCCAAAAGTAAGCTGATCAACTACCATGTACTGGTGGTCAATGTCGGCGACTGCATGTAGTGACTATTTTGCACCATATTGTCACTTATTTATATGTACATAGCTTTGACAATATGACAAAGATAGAGCGAAGAAGATAGATAGAGTCGTTGGGTTGTTCGTATATAGAGTCTTTCAAATTAATATAGGTTATTAAAGACGACCAAATGTAGATTAGCCATTGCGATTTGGAATGTAGAAAGAACATCTTGTTCTTATTTGCTTGCTTCTTACTTTTTAACAGACTGTGACAATTTGGCACGCTTGTCACCAGTTCTTTCTTTCTTATCGATTAAAGAGTTCAGTTAGCTCTGGATTTGTTAGACACACTCTTTCTATATCCTCTTGTAATGTATCTAGATCACCTGTAGTAGCTGATATATCCTGTAGCAAGCCGAAGTTGGTCTTTAGAATGTCCAAAAGAGCAGACTTCGTAGCCAGATCTTTAACGTACTTTGTAAGTCTCAAGAATACTACAGACCAAGAGCCTAAGAAGTCATACCTGTACTGTAGTAACACCATTTTACCTTCTTTGTCCTCGTCTGTAAATAATTCCACTACATGTTTATGAATATTCAAGCCCAACTCGATAGACTTGAATCCCATCTCTCCTGCTTCTAGCGCTAATGGATCAACAAGTATCTGATTCACAGCAAATAGTACCCTCGAAAGCGATATCACTATATTTGCCCTAAGGTATTTCTCAATTAACTCGATGATTTGCTCGAGGAGAAGGTTCGTAATCTTGTGAGACGAAGAGCGAACATGCTGGATGGACTGAAGTATATTTTCGTTCACCAAAGAGACGAACAATAGATTGGCAGAGCCTTCACTTGTGCCGGGAGTACTCACTTTAATAGAGAGTAGCTTTGTCATTGTTGGGTATGCTTCCGACAATAGGTACAAGGATACGTTCTCTGGAGTCAAGTTAGGTAAGTATGAAAGAGAAACTTTGGTCGACTCGATAAAGAGATCTACGAGCCCACTTCTAAGAAGGAACAGGTGTGATGCCAGCAGATCAACTAGCAAATGTAGGAGTTGGCAGCCTCTAGCCTTGAAGAGAGGATCATGGTCCTCAATGACATTTAAGATGAAGGTTGTAACTAGGGGCCAGTACTCGGATTGTGGAGAGTCTAGCTGGCCAATGAAGTACCACATCATGGACATCGCAACTACTCTATTGGAGCTTTTCCAGCTTCTTCGAAGATCCTCCTCCTCCATTGAGTCTGATGAGAAGCCTAGGACTGGTTTAAGGCCACCTAGGTTAGAATTCCTCTCGTGGCTGCTTTTTTTGTAGCCAGAGGTCGAAGAAATCTTAGGGTGCATTTTGCTCTTAGAAACAGTCAAGAGGTTTGGCACAAGGAAGCGTTGCACATACAATGGGATATCAATTTGCGACGACAGCTTGATATAAGCACCAGCCAACTGAGCATTTTCCTCACAAGTCCAGGGAAGCTTTGGGTTAACGTGGAATGTAGCAGCACATACTAGCTCCTCGAAAGATTCGCCCACTGAGGAGAGAGCTCTCAATGGATAGAGGTACACAGATGAGTCAACTGTACCGCTACTGTCAACATCAAAGTTCCACGATTTATTATCAACTTGAAGACACTCCACAAGGAACTCTATTACATCATTTTCAGCCAAATACGCACCAGTTTCTTCGGAGACCACTTTATGCACAGTTCTCCAGTTCTCCACCAAGTCTTTTGACCTCCTGATTTGACCCATAGCATAGGCCAAAGATGGGTCTTTGGGAAGATCATCAATCTCCTCAATCATTTTACACTCCCCTAGTCTATCTTTCAAAGTCTCAAATAGATTAGAACGGTGTTTGCTATCGACCTAAAAGAAAGGGTTCTAATGGTAGAAGTTTTTCATTTTTCCTCTAACAAATTTGGCGATCCATATCGCATACAAATGGTGAAACGGCAAAGGTGACCATAATTAAACGCCTTCTTCTTAGCAGAATATCATAAATCTGAGATGGTATTCAGGGGTTCATTGCAACGATTGGCTAAGGCCACTCCTTTCAAACTTCCATTGGTGGTTTCGGAAGAAATATCCGATGCTATCTTGACCCGTTCCAAGCCGGTGGTCGCTCTCGAGTCTACCATCATCACTCATGGGCTCCCGTTTCCGCAAAACTTGGAAATGGCTCAAACAGTAGAGGAAACTATCAGGAAAAATGGAGCAATTCCTGCTACGTGTGCATTTTTGAATGGTAAACCGCACATTGGATTAGCTGGTGCTCAATTGTCGGCGTTGGCTGAGCTGAAAGACGCCAACAAAGTTTCTCGTAGAGATGTAGGATATGTCATGGCAAATAAACAAAACGGAGGCACCACCATTGCTCTGACCATGATCTTGTCTGCAATGGCAGGCATCAAGGTGTTTGCAACTGGTGGTCTAGGAGGGGTCCACAGAGATGGCCAGATAACAATGGACATCTCAGCAGACTTGACAGAATTGGGCAGAACACCTGTAAGCGTGGTCTGCGCCGGCCCAAAGTCCATTTTGGATATTGGTCTAACATTGGAATACTTGGAGACACAGGGTGTGTTTGTAGGAACTTACAGTCAAGATTCAAAGGTGGATATACCCGGTTTCTACGCCAGAGAGTCTGGCTTTAGATCTCCGTACTCGTTTGGCTCGTTCAACGAAGCCGCCAGGATAATTCACAACCAGAATAATATCATGAATTTACAGTCAGGCTCCATCTTCTGCATCCCACCTTCTGAAGAAACTGCTTTGCCGTCGGAAATGATTCTGAAAATCATTGCAGATGCAAATGAAGAAGCAAAAGCAGTAGGAGTTAGTGGAAAGGAACTTACTCCGTTCTTGCTAGGAAGAATTGCCAGTGTGACTCAAGGCAAATCAGTTAAGAGCAATGTAGAGTTGGTGCTTAACAATGCTCGAGCAGCTACAGAGATCGCCAAAGAGCTTTTGAAGTTAGAACAGGAAGAAGTACGTATAAATTGAGCTAGGACATCTACACTGTAGTGGTAAGGGGTTCTATGTGTTACTTACATAGATAATCACTGCTGGAATTATCGTTGACTATTTCCACGACCAAGTTTTGATCTCAAATGACGTATACTAATATATTCTTTAGCAGCATGTAGGTTTCCAACCAGCTTCCAGCATTGTAAAGCCGACAGTTTCATCCCAACAGGAACTAAACACGACGAATGCAAACACGACGAATGTAAACAAGACGAATGTAAACAAGATGAAGCCAGAAGAACAGCAAGTGACTCAAGATTCAAACTACATGCCTGAGATAGTGAATACCTTAACTATAGGTTCTATTGCACTCGATTCTGTATCCAAAATTCCCCAATCTTTGAAATTGAACGATTCCAACCCTGGTTCTACAACGACCTCAATAGGAGGAGTTGCTTATAATGTATACAAGGCATGTAGTTTGGGACTACACTCTCCCTCTTGTGGAACTACCGACACCACCAACAATAGATTAGTCACCATCATTTCTGATGACCTTGCAGGGAAGACTCTTTTGAAGCAGTTATCTGAAAACAACATGGATACTTCAGGGATTTTGATGGCCACTCAAGAAATCGGTCATACAGCGCAGTACACGTCGATACATGCAGAAAATGGCGATTTGGTGGTAGCATGCGCTGACATGGCGATTGTAGAACATGAGTTATTCACTGCTCACATCATTAAACAGATCGAGAGGGGCCAGCCAAGGCAGATTGTGATCGATTGCAATCTCTCTCTGCAGTGTACTTCCTCGATATTTGAGTATCTTAGGGACAATAACCTTGAAACCGACGTTATAATAGAACCTACTTCTGGTCCCAAGTCAAGGAGAATAGGTCAAATACACTCTGGCTATTTGAAACCATTCCCTAATAATGTCATACTGCTCATCACCCCCACGATCACCGAGTTAGAGAGTATATATGAATCTTTCAGTGCGAGGGGTTTATTTGATGATTATGATGACTGGTTCCCTCTAATGGACTCTCTAGGCATTGATTCAGTCTTCAGAGGTAGACTAGACATGAGCAAAGAGAGTGCAATTCAAGACGGCTTGAGACTAGGCTATCTTCAGCAGGCATTCCAAATTTTACCTTATATTCCGAACATTCTTCTCAAATTGGGCTCAAAGGGTGTCTTATCGTTAACCTTATCAACAAGTGTAGATGACTATAAGTCTTTGCCTACGACTTCTGCGTACCTGCCCTCTTACATCATTGCTAGTCTGAGCGGGAGAGTTATCGAAGACAAGAGGTTAGGAATTTGCATTCAGTACTTCCCCATTCCCCCAGAAAACGAGGATATTGCAATTGAAAATGTAACTGGTGCTGGTGACTCATTTTTGGGGTATTTTGCAGCAAGGCTTCTGGCGTCGAACCTGAAACTTGAAGAAGGCACCTTCTTAAGTACAGAGATTGCAAGTGTAGAGCAGGAATGGTACAAGTGGGAGTCGATCTACAAGGCGCAGCTTGCCGCAGGAAAATCCATCCAAACCATGGCATCGATTAGCGACAGCTTAAAGGATATATAGGCAATGTCACCATGTGGTCCAACAAAAGTAGGTAGATGTAAATAGCCTCTTAAAAATGAATCTAGCCGAACGGGTCCGCCGCCTTGTAAAAAGTGGTTGCATATTGGTGTACGGGTGGTATGCGGCCAATATGAAAAATTCAAATTAGTCTAAAAAAGTTGTGCCACGAGCTCCTTAGTCTTCTCTTCAACAAGGACGTCGTACGCTATGTTTCATCGTTCAGTTCTTAATAAAGCCGGCAGAAGGTTTGCCAGATCAATTGCTACCGCTTCGGCCCCAAAAAATTCCCTTTTTACTGGTAGGCGTTTCGTCATTGGTGCATCAACTGCAGTCGTGAGCTTTTCGATATTCTCCAACTTGCCTATTCGCTCCGATGTCCCCCCAGCCAACACTTCGCTCACTCCAGAGAACTCGGTTTCGGTGGATTCTTCTATTGATGCATTCCCCGTTTCCCTCTCTCCAAAGGAAAACAAGAATATCAACACCTACTTTGATCTCTTGGGGGTTGGTGTTAGAAGTGTCACCTTCTTGGGGTTCAAGGTGTACGGGATCGGGCTTTACATCGCCAGAGATGACATTGGTAAAGTGAAGAAGATTGCTTCGGAAACTAAAGACTTGGAATCTACATTGGCAGATCCAGAGCAATCCGTTGAGTTTGTCTCGAAGGTACTTGACGAGAACACTAGGTTTGCAGTTAGAATCAGCCCAGTGCGTAACACCGACTTCACCCATTTGAAAGACGGTCTCATTAAGTCTATCTTGTCACACCCACTTTCCAAGAACGGGTCGCCTGTTAAGGAGCAAGTTTCCCAGGGTCTCGAACAATTGAGAGATGTGTTCCAGGGAAACAAAGGTTCAGTTCCAAAGAACCACTTGCTCTGGATCGAAGTGTTGAAGGAAGGACAACTTTCCATTTCGTACGAAGACACAGCAAACCACAAGTTGAGAGTTTTGGGCCAAGTAGAGGAGCCTACGATAGGTAAAGTGTTGTTATTGCACTACTTGTCGGGGAAGAAGCCATTGAGTGAGCCACTCAGATGTAGCTGTAACCAGGGATGGTTGGATCTTTTTCTTCAATCAAGCTAATATTAATTGATAATAGCTAGTTAGGAGATGCTTATGTACATAGTCAATATAAATATGCAAGAAATATAGAAAGTTTCTCTGTAAGGATGTTTATTATAAGGGTATTTGGGGTTATATTACATAATAATAGATTCGTGTTCAACGTTGGCAGAAATGGACTTGTGAGGTAAGACCTTGGCACCGTTGACGTAAATTTCGTTCTTGATTTCAACGTCATCACCTAAGACGGTACAGCCTTCGGTTCTGGCCCACTTACCGATTCTAGAGTTCCAACCAACAATGGTAGACTTGACCCAGGCGTGGTCCTTAACTTGAGAGTTAGCCAATAACACAGATCTTTGGATTCTGGCACCTTCTCCAACGATAACGTTTGGTCCGATAACAACATTTGGACCAATTAAAGCCAGAGGGTGGATCTTGGCAGATGGGTCAATCAAGACGTTTCCACCAGTGACGAAAGGTTCAGTGCTCAACTTTTCTGGGGACTTCTTGGTCAAAGCGTTCAAGTACAAACAAGTACCGCTGAGGAAATCCTTTGGTTGACCGACATCCATCCAGTAACCTTCCAAGTCGAAAGAGTATAATTGCTTCTTTTCAACCAAGATTGGGAAAGTTTCCTTTTCAATAGAAGTTGGTCTCATTTCAATCAAGTCAATGACGGATGGGTTCAAGATGTATAAACCAGCGTTAATTCTGTTACCAACAAATTCAACTGGCTTTTCAACGAATCTGTCAATCAAGTTTGGAGTGTATGGGTCGTGTACAATGACACCGTACTTGGATGGTTCATCCACCTTGGTAGCGACAATGGTGGCTTCAGCCTTGTGGTACTTGTGGAAAGCAGCCAATTCCTTGAATGGGTACTCACAAATGACGTCAGAGTTCAACACGAAAATTGGAGTGTCGTCCTTCTTCAACACCTTTTCGGCGAGCTTCAATGGACCGGCAGTTCCCAAAGGTTCGTCTTCAACGGAGAAGGTAATGTTGACACCGTAAACTTCTTCGTACTTCTTTAAAGTGGAAACCATAACTTCTGGTCTGTAGTTAACAGCCAAAACAATGTCAGTGACACCAGCAGCTGCTAAAGCTTCGATTTGGTGTAAAATCATTGGTCTGTTACCAAATTCAACCAAAGGCTTTGGAACTGTTAAGGTTAAAGGTCTCAAACGAGTACCGTAACCACCGACTAAAATCAAACCCTTCATTTTGTGAGTATTATTGTTGTATATGTAAATTTAAGGATAATTTCCTTCAAAGAAAAAGATCAAAAATCCTTGCAACAAACGAGCGAGACCACCGACACTTATATGTGAAAATTCGGGAACGTGTGGTGGGTAAAAAAAGAAAAAAAAAAAAAAAAAAAAAAAAAAAAAAAAAAAAAAAAAAAAAAAAAAAAAGAAAGAAAAAAATAAATAAAAAACAATATTAAAATAATTTCATGCTTTGCGTTGCATTTTTGGTGAATTGTACACGAATGTGCAGCGCGTTACCACCAGCGGAGTCGTGCTCAAAAGGCGGTTTATATATTGCAAAATAGCAGAAAGGTGTTCCAGGTATGTTTTAGGTGTGTTTGAGAGTCAGGGGAAGCTTTCGAGCGAATTGGCCCTGCGGTTTTCCAGGAGTTGAGCCGTCTGTTTCGAAGTAGTTTCAATTTTGGCTCCAAATGTGGCACGAAAATTCTAAAAATACGAATCAAAAATAAGCATAAAAATGCAAATAAATAAAAATCTAAAAAAAAAAAGGGCAAAAAAAGGAGACAGGCCCAAAAAAAAAAAAGGAAAAATTATTCTCTCGATGAACATTAACTCATTAATTCGTCAAATCAGAACCACGCCGAAAATATCTGTATAATTAGAGTTCGGGTTCAGACTCGCTGACGCCTGGTTAGACACATAAAACACGTGTATTTAGTTAAATGGAAAATAAACACGTTTGATGGACTGAGATCTCGAGATTCTTAAACAAACTATTGATACGTGTCCATGTATAGTGCCGCGCCAAAGAAAAGGTGATTACAGGAAAGCGCAGAATGACATGCAGGAAAATGTAAAATATTATTAAAAAAAGAAAGTACTACATGAATCTGTTACAGAAGTTTAAGTATAACTGAAAAGTTGGCCGCTGCTTGGGCAATTATAGTTACGATCAAATACGGTAATCTTGGGTTTGCTATTATTCCTGCTCCCACCACGTTCCCCTGATGCCGTTTATTTGACAGCGAGAGAATCGAAAATTCGTTTCTTCTTTCCTCAACTTTTCTTTTTCCGCTCGGGTGAAATCAAACCGGATTATTTCTGTCGAGCCTATGCAGGATATGCGAGGTACCATTCATCAGTGCTTGCCGCTTGCAGAAAGAGAGTAAGAGTTGCACTGAATGTGGTTTTTCTGACGACCTGACACGCTTTAGCGCGCAGGAAGGCTGGAATTATGCATCGCAGATATGCACCTCGGAGTATAGCCTGATACCGGACGGGAAAACTGTTGTCGAAGATTTTCAGCCATTAGGCTGCAAATACAAATTTTGCTGGAAACGTGAAGGTGAGGCAGTACTAGGCAACATTGGGGGCATACAAGATCGTTTCTTTGGATTTCTTGCTGGCTGCTGCTAATGCTTGTCATTGAGTGTAACCTGGAAGTCAAAGACGAAGAGAAAGAAAAAAGGAAAAAAAGGGCCCTATTGAAGTGCTACTAGTTGGTACGTCGATAGTATTTTCAATCGATAGTTGGAAGCTAACTTCTGACATTTCTGTTCTATGTAATATCCGTATACTGAATGCTTAAGCTCTATAAATATTCTTACTTATTTCTAAAATGATGAAAATCCTCTCTTCCACCAAAATGCTCTCCACACAATGACAACTAAAACGAAACTGACTATCAACCCTCCTGACGTAAATGCAAAATATTGTACTAAGCATGAAGCAAAGCCATCGCCAGCCAGCTCATTTCCTCTACACTTTGAATCAGCCTGACTACCGTATAATAAGGAGAACCCGATCGAACCAATGGCAGGTGCAACCATAAACGATCCCCACGTAGACCCCAAGATGTCAATTCCCCAAATCGACGCAATGATAGTTGGGTAAACTATGAAAAGACCACCGTAGGAGAATCCGTTAATGGCGGAAATTGCACTGAAGCTGTTCTCCGATACACTGGATGAGATAGGGGCCAATTGGCCCAAAGTTCCGATGCAAATTACTGCAAGCAAGATCCAAACTTTACATATGGGGTACTTTCTAGCCTCAGAGGATACATAGTCTACGAGCATTCCAATAATTATTCTCGAAACAGTAGAAAACGTTGCCATGACACTAACCTGGTTCGAAAGATCTACATGGCTATCGAAAGCACTTACGTTGTTGATGATAGAACCAAGGTTGTTCTGAAACGCTTCCATTGGACCCAAGTTCAAGATCAAGGAAACCAAGAGTACCCATGCAGAAGGATCCTTTAGGAATGCAATGTAACGGTTGTGATGATCACGAGGCTCAACCACTTCTCTTGCTGGCAAAAATGTGTCGTTATCTTCTTCAGAATCTGCGGGCTTATTGGCGGAGCCCCCACTTGAGCCTACCCCGTCCTCCTGGGGTAAGGCGCCGTAGTTTGACTGGTTTTCCTGCGATAACAGCTCGGTCTCCTCGCTGAAAATGATCTCGCTTTCAATGCTAACTACTGAGGATGCTACAAAGTTCAATGAACCAATAACCAAATACAAAAGCACGAAGAAAGAGAAGACTCTCACCAAGTCCAAAGACTTGTCGCCTGGGTGGAAGTAATCTAGCTTCATCAACTGCGATAATATCAAACTGGACATTCCGTAGCAACTGACTGGAAGCGATATAGCCATCCCCTTGTACTTTGGGTAGATCTTGGCACATGTGAGCAAGCTCAGGAAGTACATGGAGCTGGTCGCAAGGCCAATGAAAAAGAAGCAGGCTCCGAGGGAGTACAAGTAGCTCTTCTTACTGGTTTCATCTACAGCATTTGCGTTTCCTGTGGCCAGCTGAATTATTCTGGCGCAGAAGAAGTAGCTTGGTACAAATAACCAGATGGAAAGTAGCGCCAATAAGCTGGGCCCGTAGCAGTCACTCAAGTACCCCAACACCGGGAGACAGAAGTACATCCCCATGGCGGACAACGAAGCAATAAAATTTATTTGGAGGTAGCTCATGCCGATGGTCTCATGAATGGAGACAGAATACAACAGGAATAACAATATTGATCCACATGATAAGCATGAAAATAGGGCAACTATGAATGCCAGTAACTTTAGATAGTGGGTGGAAAGGTGTTGTGAGAGGTAATTTTTTATTGCGTGGGAAATTTTATGGATCCATGTTTTTAATGTGGACATGGTACTGGGTAACGGCTTTGCGCGCTGCTTGGTCGTTCTAAGTACCAATAGAGGAGTGACGAACTCTTTTTTTGAGAGTGCTTACCAAAGACTAGCGGGCCGGCTCTGGTTGTCGTCTTGAGCTCATGCAGGAGGATGGAGTGTTTTTGACTCATCGTAGGTGTACGGATGTAGAAGTGTCATAGCGGAAAGTGTGGAGAGGAAGGTGTTGGGCGATGGCCTCTCGAGTAGGCGGCATAGGCATGGTAGAGATCAGAATATTAGTTCGATTAGAGGTTAGTAGGACATGGGATGTGGGATGTAGGAAGTGTTCTGGAC
Organism: Dujonia oleophila; assembly: GCA_030563865.1. Classification (NCBI taxonomy): domain Eukaryota; kingdom Fungi; phylum Ascomycota; class Pichiomycetes; order Serinales; family Debaryomycetaceae; genus Dujonia; species Dujonia oleophila. The sequence continues at coordinate 122,635 of JAJMKG010000038.1, read as the reverse complement.
TTTTCACATTTTTGGGTTTCCAGTCGTCCATGTAGCACATGAATCCCATTTAAGCGAGCAGGTCGAGAATTGTTAGTAAGAATTTGTAAGAGCCAACGAAGCCCAAGAAAACGAAAGGGAACTACACTTTAAATTTGTATTTGCTCTGGATCCTGTTTTGGGGTGCTTTTCTAAGATCATCTCGAGACTGAATCAACATTGGAAGCTGACAGCCCCCATAGGAGATCTTACAGTATCAACTTCTAGTTCTATTCGAACTTCAAGTGTTTTACATCTAAGTTTTATGTAATTTTTATACATGTTGTCATTACACAATCGTTGTCGTTAATCGAGACCCAGCTTAGTGGGTGTTTTCTTCTTTTCTTTTACCTATTTTGGAATGTAGGAAATGAACTTGTCAATTTCTCCTTCAGATCCTAACCAAATACCACTTCTTTCGTGGATACCCTTTGGCAAGAGTTCCAAGATTCTTTCACCTGCATCGTTGACAGCCTTACCACCAGCCTGTTCCATAAGCATGGCCATTGGGAAACATTCATATAAGACTCTCAATTTTCCATTCTTCAGCTTGGTGTCTGCTGGATAAGAGAAAATACCTCCATAAAGCAAAGTTCTGTGGATATCTGCAACCATAGAACCAATGTATCTAGCAGAATATGGCTTTCCCTTCAAATCTTCTTGTGGTTCCTTTAAGTCACTAATATACTTCTTCACGTAATCTGGCCAGTAGTATGAATTACCCTCGTTGACGGAGTAAATAGCTCTAGTTTTTGGGATTTTCAAGTTTGGAGATGTCAAAATAAACTCTCCCAATTGGGTATCTAAGGTGAACCCGTTTACACCTTGGCCAGTGGTCAACATCAAGTGCGCAGAAGCACCGTACATAGTGTAACCAGCGCAAACCATATCAGTTCCCTTTCTTAAAACATCCTTTATAGACCCCTTGGAGTCGTCCTTCAAGCGGTAGATACCAAAAATAGTACCCACAGAGACACCAGCGTCAATATTAGAAGAACCATCGATTGGATCGGTACAAACGGCGTATCTACCACCACCTTCAAACACAATCAAGTCTTCTTGTTCTTCTGAAACTAAAACTTTGACGTTATTTGAAGATTTCATCGCATTGATGAAGATTTCGTCCCCAATCACGTCCAATTTTTTTTGCACATCACCAGTGGAGTTGGCGGTTCCGCTGACACCAATCAAATTGACCAATTCAGCTCTTCTGATATTATGGGCAATGAATTTGAAGGCAAATTGTAAAGAGTTAAGCAAAAGAGAAAGTTCTCCGGTCGCCTGGGGTGCCAATTTTTGCTGTTCTTGAAGAATAAATCTGGTCAACGTGATAATATCGGTCTCGATATTCATCTGGTCGGAGACAGAGTGGTTAGCGTCGCTCATTATGATGTTTTTTTATAATAAATAGGTGGTTTTGCTAGTAATCAATGTATCCTTGAAGTTCAACAATCAATTACGGCCAAATTTCTATCCAATTTGCTTTTTTCTTCCTCAAGGAATTAATGGGGAATTTATAGGCGCCAATCTGGGGTAAAACCCAACTGGCGGCACTACAACCCCGGAAATTCCCCGGTATTTTTCGGGTTGCGCATGTAAAGTAGGTGATAATATTAAGGTCCCACTTGGCCGAGGAGTCGCAAAAAAAAAAAAAAAAAAAAAAATGCCTCCACTCTGGGGGTGTGCACTGTGAGGCTGTTCCAGGTGGTGTTTATGAGGAGCTTGTCTAGTAAGATAGCCAGTCCCACGTCTCCCTTCGAGCTGTGAATGTGCTGAAGTTGGTTGACGGAGTGGATGTCGGAGTTTCTTGTTTGCAGAGGCTGACAACAGCAACTTTAGTGCGGCAGCAACAACAATGCTCGTACGCTGCTGCAACAACTTGTACTCGGCAATAAGGTGCTATTTTTGCTACTACGCGCCATCTCTGAAAACTTGGTGGTAATATTTTTAATGCATGGCAACGGTACAGATACTGTTTTATCACTAGTGATAAGATCGTCCACCGCTTATAATAATAATTTTCTAGGGTATGTGTTTTCTCTGGCACTGGTACGTTATCTAATCTATGGGCACTAGCTCAAACACAGACTTTTGGTGCTTTTTTTTTGGCCCGTCTAGAATCACGTCTGTGTTGCTACTGCACGAGGCCTTAGTAAGACTTGTAAATTACTGGCGCCGCTATTATTAATTTTGAGCATTGGATGCGATCCAGTTTGTCATGAATCTCACGCGGCGCATGGATCATGGGGCGGTGCAGCAAAGCTTCTCTCACTATTAGACGGATGCACCGGTCTACCGATACAAACGGTCCCCTTTGGCGGCCCTAGTGGGAAGTCCCCCCAGCCCTAGACAGCCCCTCCACTTGTCTGCAAAAAGCCGTCCGTTTTGGGAAATGCTTTGAAATTTTCAGCTGCGCAATGCCCCGGCGGTTCATTCTGGCTCACCCGCGCTTTGGCTCTTATTTAACACTCTCAGGCTACTACGGCCGCCGAGTAGGCAGTTTTATTCTACATTCTAGTATATTAGTTGGCTCTACATTATGTTATTGATCGTGGTTGTTTATATTAGTACAGCATCTATATCGTTACGTCCATGTTAATTACCCTTATACCTTCCCGGGGCCAGTGCCTGCATATGCGGCAGTTGATGTTGCTGTTGTTGATGCTGGTTCTGTTGTTGGCTCTGTTGTTGTTGCTGCTGTTGCTGCTGATACACAGAACGATTGAGCTCAAACATTAAGTCCAAGCCGTATGACTTCTGCTCCTGTCTTATGACAGCCTTGGGGTTATATTTTGCATTGTTGAGCTTTTTGTTTACAACGGGCTTCGTTTTCCACAGCGAGTTACTCTCCAAGGATTTATATACTAAAGTATCATTCAGTGTGTTGGAATTTGCAAGGTACTTTTGAAAGTTTCTATGAAGGTACTCAATGATTTCAGTGGAATTGAAGTTTGACTGGGTTCCTGGAGTTGTAGAACTTACTTCATCTTTATTTTTCCTGGTGGAGTTTTGAAATTGTGCCTGCTCCTTCTTGTGTTGACTAGACGGCGTGTTGGCGAGTTTTGAGGCCCAACCAGACATGATGCTACCGTGTATTCAAAGGAGTAGCAATAGCTAGTGTGGAAATTTTTGATCTCATCAAAAGTAGTTTAGATTGTTGGATATATGCAGGAACTCATTATCAACAAAACCAGTTCATTCTTGTTTAGCTGGGTAGGGACATATTTTCATTTTTTTTGGCAATTTGAGGCCCGAACTGGAGTTCAAGGTGGTCTGTGTTCTTCTTACAGATGGTGCCTAGCAAACATGGCCGCAGCTACACCAGTGTTGTAGAGCTGCTGGTATGCTCAACGTCAACGCTTTGGAGTCATTACCAGATCGACGCACGTGACGCGAACGTGCAGCATGGATCACCAGAGCTCCTCAGCCATAATCTTGACAGGCACGATATCAATTCGACGCCAGGGCCCGAAAATAGTGCAAAAGAAAGAGAGGAAAGTGAATTCTGAAGGTGTAAGGAGGCCCCATTCCACCATTCAGCCCAACCTCACCCAGGATTTGAGTTCGTGCACTTCTCCATCCCTGCGTTTACTTCTCTCCAGCCTTACTTGCTGAGCAAAATCTTTCGCAGCTTCCTTCAAGCCGCACCTCGTATTTTGAAAAATCCGATCACATCCTAAGCGCAAGAGAAAAGCAGAGGAACCTGACCCAAACGCCACTCCAATTGCTTTTTTCAACGAGCCCAGCACATTGCCGTCGCACTACTGGCCTCTCAACTACCATATCACTACCCTTCACCACAGTTGCTGTTATCCCCATCGCTGTCCTCTCTCGCCGCACTCCCCTCGCAGCCTTTTCTTTACTCTTTTTTTTGCTCACGTGCGCCCCACAACGAACACGTCAACACCACTACTTTCCGCTTTGTGGCCTTCTTCTCGCGTTGACTGAAAAACGACCTCCAAAAATTTACAACCAAAGTGTAGGCTTCTTCTCTTTTCTAGTAACACTTCAATTCATTCATACTTCACACAACCATGTCTGGCTTCCGTGTACTTGACTTAGTCAAACCCTTCTCAGCGTTCGTTCCTGAGGTCATAGCCCCCGAAAGGAAGGCGACTTTCCAACAAAGAGTGATGTGGACAGGTATCACTTTGCTTATTTTCCTTGTCATGAGTGAAATTCCACTTTACGGTATTGCTTCTAGTGATGGCCTGGACCCTTTATTCTGGTTAAGAATGATGTTGGCTTCTAACAGAGGTACTTTGATGGAGTTGGGTATCTCACCCATCGTCTCCTCCGGGATGGTGTTCCAGTTGTTGCAGGGAACCAAGTTGATCGCTGTTGACATGTCCAACAAGAACGACAGAGAACAGTTCCAAACTGCCCAGAAGCTCTTTGCTATTTTGTTGTCGATTGGTCAGGCCACCGTCTACGTTTTGACTGGTATGTACGGACCTCCACTGAACTTGGGTGTCGGTGTGTGTCTCTTGTTGATTTTGCAGTTGGTGTTTGCTGGTATCATTGTGATCTTGTTGGACGAATTATTGCAAAAGGGTTACGGGTTAGGTTCCGGTATTTCCTTGTTTACAGCCACCAACGTTTGTGAACAGGTATTCTGGAAGGCTTTTGCCCCAACCACCTCCAACACCGGTAAGGGTAAGGAATTTGAAGGTGCCGTTGTTGCCCTTTTCCACTTGTTAGGATCCAGAAAGGACAAGAAGAGAGCTGTCTTGGAAGCCTTCTACAGACAAAACTTACCAAACATGTTGCAATTGGTCTCCACCATTGGAGTTTTCTTCTTGGTTGTCTACTTGCAAGGATTCAGAATTGAATTACCTGTCAAGTCTACCAGACAGAGAGGACCTTACGGATCTTACCCAATTAGATTGTTTTACACCTCCAACATCCCAATCATGTTGCAGAGTGCTTTATCTTCCAACATCTTTATTATCAGTCAAATGTTGTTTGTAAGATGGCCAAAGAACTTTTTCGTTAAGCTTTTAGGTCAATGGGGCGCCAGACCAGGTGGCTCTCAATTGTACGCTGAAAGTGGAATTGCCTACTACTTGCAACCTCCTTTGTCTATCACCGAAGTGTTTTTGGACCCAATTAAGACTGTGATCTACATTAGTTTCGTTTTGGGTTCATGTGCCTTATTCCTGACTACATGGATTGAAATTGCTGGCACTTCCCCACGTGACGTTGCTAAGCAGTTCAAGGACCAAGGATTGGTAATTGCTGGTCACAGAGACACCTCTGCTTACAGAGAATTGAAGAAGATTATTCCAACTGCCGCTGCATTTGGAGGTGCAACCATTGGTGCCTTATCGGTTGCCTGTGACTTAATGGGTACCTTAGGTTCTGGTACTTCTATTTTATTGTGTGTTACCACCATATACGGATACTACGAATTAGCTTTGAAGGAAGGTGGTTTCAGTAAGAATGGATTAGTCGGTGGCTTCACTGACGGTATCTAAGAAAGACAATTCGAAAAGGTCAAAAGAAAGAAAGAAGAAAGAAGATGATGATCAAACAAAAATGAAGAAAAAAATGTATTGCATAGACGCTTTGGAATTTGATGAAGTCACTGGTAGGTTCAATTACATTGGGTGTAGCGTTTAAATAGTTGTGGCACTTTGAACATAGAGAGAAAACATAAAGACGTAAATATTCATACTTCAATATAGAACTATAATTTAGACAAGTGTAGATACACTGGTGGATGAATATGGGCTGTAGTGGACTGTTATAGAAGGTATGGCTGAAGTTACGAGTGGTGGCTTTGATGGTGACAATGCAATGTGTGCTTGAAGTCATATTGGTCACAAGGTAAGGTTGGATTAAAGGTGTGTGAGAGCTACTGCGTCCGCTAGGTGGAACGAGGTGGAGCGAGGTGGAGCTCGGAGAAAGGAAGAGCAATAATGAAGAGAAGTGTAGTGAGGGTAAGGAGGTCCATATTTGTGCAACAGCGGTGCCGAAATTGAGTGGATGGAGGACAGGAACACGAAGATGTGAAAAAGACATAGCTGAGCGTGCCGTATATTTGAAGCGCAGCTGCAGTTTTTTACGGTCTATTTATACTCAATTGAACACCCTGTGGCCATCAAAGAGTAGGTGATGTTAAACCGCAGTACGCGGTGCCTTGCAGTTCTGACGACATCGGAGCCTTTTTCAAGCCTCCTGCCAACAAATATATATTCTTATGCACAGCGCAGGCGCCTATATAGCATAGATCACCCCATTCCTCGCTTGAGTGTAACTCATTAAAAGTATGCGCAGCGCTAGAGTGTAGAAAAATGCTAACGGTGCTAAACTTTGGAAGCCCTCGGGGTTCGGCCATTATGCCGAAGGACACAAGTATCTGGCCGCGCGCGGTGTCTCTTCTTGGTTAATACGCTATTGTGTCACTGTACCCCTCAAGCAGCCTTGTTTGAGGTGGTGGTGAGCAACTGAAACCTTATTCAGAGTTGGGGGCTTGTTCGAGAATTAGAGTAAGAGTGTGACTACAGAGCCAAATTGACACAGATGCAGCTGATAGCGGAGAAAAGAGAGTAGAAAGAACAACAAAGATACCAGATAAGTCAAACTAGTCGCGCTAGTCGGTATTAGTTAATCTCCACTAAGTCCCGCAGGAGGAAAGAAATTGATTGCCGCTAACTCCTGGGGCTAGTGCATTCCCCCATAAAGGCGGCTCAAAAAATAAAGTTGTCAATTTTTTCAATTGCCGGCAATACTTCGGCAATGCACGAATGAAATTGACATGGTTGGCTGGAACTTAATTATAATATTTTTTAGAATTCTAAAATGGTATATGCTTGTGTCATAAGGCAGGCTTAAGCCAAAGATTAACATCATTGGCTATTCTGAGAATATTTTGATCGGAACCAGATTTTGTACAGTAAAGCCTTGTGATTTTTGCATCAACTTTACCCCTTTTCGCATGAAGACTTCCTGCATTCACCCGAGAAAGCTTCCTTGAGCACCAGCTTTAGCTCTTCCCCAGTCCTACCACAGTCAATCAACCCAGGAAGGTCCAGTGTGCCTAGCAAGTAGAACGCGCACAAGACTTATTCCCACAATCGTAGTTTGTCACACGACATTACCACTTTCAGATTTAGTGCATGAAGTTTGACTCCTCACAACAACCCAAAACCCAAAAAAGCCCCCAAAAAGAGAATGAAATATAAAGTTTTTCCCTGGCATATGTATGTCGACACGCTGTAACTGCCGATATCATACATGATCACGCGTTGCTGGGGCCGAAATCATTGTGTAACTGGCTATTTTGCGTACGGGCTTTGATCCTACAGTTTATGCAAGTACTTTGTTACATTTGCAGATGGAGCATTTGGTTTTTCCCACTTTTCACGCAAAAACTTCAGGACCGGAAGTATATGCATCATGCAAGGTCAATCAAAAAAAAAAAGAAACGGAGAAGGAAAAAGTTGATCACCTTGATAAACCTTTCTGTTTTCAGCGAAACATAATAGTTGGTGATAAAAAAAAACTGTTCTGCTTTCGAGCTTCAATTGGCCAGATCCAAGACAGCATTCATCGGGCATGGTAGTTCAACACCCCTTTCCGCTTTCTCGTCAAAGTTCTTTATTTTTTTTTTTTTTTTCGTTCCCCAGAATGATCGCTCTGGGGCAAAAATGCTTTTCAGTTTCAAGTGCAACTTCGCGCCGCACATGATCAACACATAGATTGCTTTTTTGCCAAATAGCCAAGAACTGCAAGGCACTTCTACTTCCAGAACCAACATGTTCATAATGCTATGGATTCGGCGCCGTTTGCTAGTAATGCAATTGACATTGTTCTTCTCGCTGACAAACGAGAATATCTGCAAGAAGCCACTTATCTATTGTGGTCTTGGTGCAACGAGAAAGCTTCCAAGACAAGATAAAAAAATAGGAAAAAAAAAAAAAAAAAAAAAAAAAAAAAAAAAAAAAAAAAAAAAAAAAAAAAAAAAAAAAAAAAAAAAAAAAAAAAAAAAAAAAAAAAAAAAAAAAAAAAAAAAAAAAAAAAAAAAAAAAAAAAAAAAAAAAAAAATGAATAAAAAATAAAAAAAAATAAAATAAAAAAAAAATTCAAATATATAAAAAGATTACAGGCCGGCTTACATGACAATGAATTTAGTGTCGTTTGACCCTTAAACACCTTAAAATCTTAAAATTTTTAACGACTTTTTCATTCTTCTTCTTCAAACCATCTGTAAAACTTTTTCTCTATAATTGTCATCATTATAAGGTTAAAGAATCAGTTTAATAGAATTGCAGCAAGCACAAGGTTTTCGGGTAGCGCCAAAATGAAGAAAATCGCCAAAGTGGGAATGATCATGTTTGCTTTTTTCAACGTAATTTTCATTTCCGGTTTGTTGTTGAGATACACTGACATACCACTGACAAAATGGCCGAGTCTGATTTGGGAATCAGTATATTCACAGGCGAACGAACTGACAGGCCCGAAGCTTGAAACACCCTCGGAAGTGTCACTGCTCGCTAACATCGACTCAGAAAATAATTTGCTTTACAACTACAATGAAGAAGTCTATGAAATTGACTCTGAAACACCATATGACAAGTTGTCCACGAAGCAAAAAATCCAGCATAAGTTGAACGAAGTGAAAAATGACAAGGATCAATACTGGCTAGCTCATACTGAGTTGACTGACTATGAAATTCAAATTGACCCTAGAGAATTCACCAAAGAGGCTTGTAAGACAAAGACCAAGCTTTTCTATGACCCAAGATTTACATTCACTGTTGTCTTGAACGAAATGAAGAGACAGTTTATGGAGAAGAATAAAAATAATGACGCAAAAAAGGTGCAAGCCGTCGAAATTCCATTTGCATGGTCAGATTGGGTTGACTTGACAGTGTTGAACCCTTACATTGAAGACAAAGTGCTGTACGGGTGCGAAAACTTGGCTGAGGCATTCAACGAACCTACAAAGGACAAAGAATATTGTGTCAACGCGGACAAAGTCACTGACGAGGAATTAAGGACAAAGATCCGTCTACCATCCAAGGAATTTTTACCAGCATTTTCAGTAAGAAGAGTGCCCATGACCGTCGCTAACAACGAAGTTCGTACTTTGGAAGGTAAATCGCACTTGTTGACATATGCTGCTAACCCAATAAATGTCATCTTTTTGACCAAAGATGGGGTTTATGAAGCATACACTTCGCAGAATAAGCAGAGACTTGTCGACTCAGACTTGTTTGAAAACTACATGGCTCTGAGACACCCAACATATGTCGGTGCTGGCAAAGAATTGGTGACATTAAATCCGGTGCAAGAAATGGCCGAATTAATTGAGACAATTCCCTCCGACATTGGCGCCAAGGAAGACATTTACGGCATGAGACAATTGATGCGTAACAAGGATGTGAACGCATCTAGAGAGATTAACATCCCACCATCTGCATTCGACTATCAACAAGATGCTATCGACAGACTGTTGAAGGAATTCAAAGATAGATTAAATAACTTTGAAGCAAAACTAGAGACCGACTTGGAGCTTGAAGAAAGTGCAGAGCCATTGACGCCGCACGAAAAAATGTTCTACAAGTCGTTGCAAACAGTTAACCTGTACGACGCTAGAACTGAGTACACTTACTTCAGAATGGCCAGGTTGAGAAGGGAGCCTAAGAACCAGGATGACGGATGGCACTACGAATGGAGATTTTTCAACGGTGCTTTAAGATATGTCAAGCCAGGCTGGACTGAGGATGAAATGTTGATCCGTGAAAAAATTATCTTGGACAGATTGTTAAGAAATTGGTTTAGATTTGCCAGTGAGCGGGGAATTTTGTCGTGGATCGCGCACGGCCCACTTCTTGCATGGTACTGGGACGGGATCCTTTTTCCGTTTGATGAAGATATCGATATTCAACTCCCTGCTAAGGAGATTGTGAGATTTGCTAGAAACTATAACCAGACTCTTGTCGTTGAAGACACTACCGAAGGTTTCGGCAAGTTTTTCATTGATTGCAACACCTTTTTGCACCACAGAGATAAGACTCAAAGAGAAAATCACATTGACGCAAGATTTATTGACGTTGACAGCGGATCCTATATTGACATCACCGGAATTGGTATCAGTACCGAAAAAGTCCCGGAAAAATTTAAGGGACTCGAACAAACTGCGCAGGACTTGGGTGAACCTAGACCGATTTACAACTGTAGAAATGCGCACTTTTATGCACAGCACCAAATTAGTCCATTGCGTTTGACAAGTGTTGCAGGTACACCATTGTACATCCCTAACCGTCTTGACACTATTTTGAAGGACGAATACGTTAGAGGTATGACATGGTACGAGTACTACAACTACTACTTTGTTGACAAGTTTAACTTGTGGCTACATGTCGATAAGATGAAGAATATTTTGCCCAAGGATTTGGACTTGAGAAATAATGACGACTGTATCCGTGAGTTGCAAGCGCTCAAGGATGAACAAGTTTTAGCATTAATTAAGGAGAACAAAGATATCTTGTTAGAATACTACTTGACAAGAGATCATACCTATAGGCATAGAGAAGAGATGGCATATCTCTTTGAAAATAGCAATGGCTTACAATCGACCATTTCTCAATTGGGGAAACAGAAACCAAGTAAGGAAGTCGCAGAGAATGTGAACTACCACCGCCTTACTTCCACATTTAAATTTGGAAAGCCGCTTTCACGTCCATTGTTTAATTTCGAATACATTGATAGAAGTAAAAGGAGTCTAGCAACTACTTATAAGGAGGAGACCTAGAGGGATGAAACATGTACGCACATTCGAGATGTGCTTTATAGAGACGGGATCTTAGGGACCGCCGCACGACACAAGGCAATTGCAAAACATCTACAACATTGCAATAGTAATAAAATTATATACATATATATACATTTCATACCATACGATATGATATGATATCATTCTCACTAGCATATAAAACTAATGTCAAACATACAAAATAAATTCAGATGTAGAAAAAAAAATCGGCATGCAGCCTGGAAAATGGCCGATTGAACCGCAAGAGAGTTTACCTTTGTATCCAGCGAAACGCTCACACGACAATCTGATCAACAAAGGACGACTCCGTAGGGTAATGGCAAGATCTCCCCGTTATCACTCATGCTTCCACCAGCTACAGATCTTCTGATCTGGCGGTCTGAGTTTTACGTCTCCATTGCCTGACCGGAAGGCGACGAGTACTTTGTTGGTTATGATCGTTGGATTTAGTTATCTACAGCAGTATGCACTGTTTGTGCAGAAGCCGCACGCTTGAATCGAATTCCGAGGGTGAATCGAAGAATGCCAAGATTTTAATTTATGCCTGCATGCTTTTTAGCTGCCGGATTCTCTCGAACCTTTTTTTTCACCGTTCCTTTTTTTATTGTCCTTCTTATCTTCTATTTTTTTGGCCTGCAAGTTACCGCTTTGGAGTGCAGCAAGCTATTTACGGCTCACTTAGTGCCTATCCCGTTACGCGCTACGCTCTTGTTCTGTACGAGAAAGTGTCGGCCTTGTAGACATGGCAGATGTTAGAATGAGGAATACAGATTCATGTGGGAAAAAAAAAAAAAAAAAAAAAAAAGTGTAACTTTAGAGTAAAGTGGTGTTCTTGTTTCGCGGTCCAAGCGTACATAACGTATTATGAGCTACCACCTGGTTTTAAGCTTCTTGGCATATATAAATACACATCATCTCTTTATGTCACCTATTTCATTTATTTATAGCGAAGTCTTTTGGCGTCTTTATATCCGCGATATATTACTAAGAGTAACCAATGACGTAGTTAGAGCTGTCCTATGTTTAGCAGATTGACGAGGCCCTAAGAATAAACAGGGTTTGGTAAGCATGCAGGATCTGTTGATATATTTTTTAAAGTTTATGGTGATGCGCTTGTATGTAGGATTTTCTGCCGAAGGAGTCTACACGTACAAGCCGGCGATAAGAGTTGAAGCTATTCCAATTGGAGAAGTAAGCGGTACATCTTCTAGGTGAAGATATACATTGACTTTTCTTTGGTTCCTGTCTGTTTTCTTTTTTATCTTGAGATTTTCCTTTAGGTTTACGCCTAGAAATTTTTTTGCCGGATATAACTTGGTAGCTCGGCATCCACTGAATATGCATTTCGGAGCCAACAGACATCCAGCATTCGGTAGCTCCCGACAAAACCAGCGGGTACTTGTAGTGGTCATTACGATGTAAAACCTTTTCCTCCGCCTGTCTTTACTTAATTTGAAACACGTCTCCGAAACACCGCCTCTCACACCGCCTAGTACACATTCTTCAAACACCTTCTTTCAAACACCGTCTCCCGCGGCATCTCCCAATACCGCCTCCTGCACCTTCTCTCAAACAATTGCTGTACCACTGCATCGCAGCTCAAACTTGCCAGCCCCAGCGACGAAAGAAAATCGTCAAAATAAGATTCATCTTTGAAACGCTCCGTACGATCTACCACCAGTAAAAATGCCCGGTCTTTCGATTCCTAGCTGAAGAAGTTTGGGGTGTGGTTCATTTTGCAACCATTTGTTTCATTTGTCTCAAAGAGGCAATTTTTTTGCAATTCATGGAACATTTTTTTCCTACGAGCCATTTAACGCAATTTTCTACAAGCAAAAGCTCTTTCTTTCCAAGAGCTGTAGCTCTGTGTCTACAGGTTTACTATATTAAGGGGGATATCTCCCCATATCGTTCAGCTCCACACAACTGCACTCCTACTCAGTTTTCTCCTCTAATACGCTGCTCTACCTAACATCCAATGCTCGTCAAATATAGCTCCACCACCTCATTCTTGGTTCTGCATTTAAACCATATAATGTGTGTTCCTGCAGATAGTGCCCCTCCCTCTGCAGTCAAAAAGCTCAACAACGCGTACAGAGGTGGCGATAGGTGTTGCAAACCGCTATATAACGACACACAGACGATGTATAAGGCGGTCAAGCTTGCCCAGTTGCCTCCCTTGTTGAGGAGAACTTTAACCAACAGTAGTTTTCCAAAGAAAACCACCGCCACTCGCCCTGCTGCTACCAAGACGTACTCTTCGTATGTGAAGAAGCCAGTTGCTGCTGCTGCTGCAACACCTGCACCAACTTCTGCTAGCGCTGCTACTGCAGCCGCACCCGCAGCTGCCCCCTCTGCCAAGGTGGACTCCGCTGACGCCTACAAGCTCAACGACTCCCCTCTTCCTCAGGCCCCCAGCTCGCAAAACATCGACTGGGCCGACTCATTCCATGGTATTGGAACGGCGCCATTCTCCAGAGAGATTGCCGACATCCTTCTTGCACCTATCAACAACGACGACATCGAAATCAAGCCTGACGGACTCATCTATCTTCCGGAAATCAAGTACAGGAGAATTTTAAACAGAGCGTTCGGACCCGGAGGTTGGGGGCTTGTCCCCAGAACAGAGTCTGCGGTTTCCTTGAAGCAGATTACTCGAGAGTACGGACTTATCTGTCACGGACGGTACGTGAGTGTTGCGAGGGGAGAACAGGACTACTTTGGAGGAGAAGAGAAGATTGCCACTGCTCTTGAAGGGTGTAAAAGTAACGCTTTGATGAGATGCTGCAAGGATTTAGGTATAGCCAGTGAGCTCTGGGACCCGAGTTTCATCAGAAAGTGGAAGGCCAAGTACGCGGACGAGGTGTTTGGAGAACACGTGGTGACGAAGAAGAAGAAGAAGTTGTGGAAGTTGAAGAGTATTAAGAGCTTGGACTATCCGTACAAGCAGTGTTGAGGTGTTTAGAGGTTGTTACGGTAGTTAAAGCTGTTGATTGGTGTAATTAGTTGGGCTGGTGAGTGCTAAACTAGTTTTGGCGTGGTGATCCACTTTTGGGCTGGACGCTAGTTGGTGGTTGGAAGCACTGCTAAAGACAACTTCCTCAATGAAACAGTTGCCGAGTTGCGTTCGAGGAAGTGAAGACATTGAGCTTGTCGGTGTTATGCTGTTTTAGGGCGCTTTGGGATTTAGGACTGCGTGAAGATGTTTCCAAGTTGTTCTTTTTTCATCAATACACCAGTTTAGACTGTGCCCTGAGTGAAATCAGTGGTAAGTTCCGAAGTTTGAAGTTATCCAGACGAAAGAAAGTGAAAAGGCTCTCTTTCTTGGGTCGAAACAGCAAGTTGCAATTCACTCCTTCGGTTCAACCCAATTGCACTACATTCGCCAGAACTTTTCGCAGTCTGCCCTTATCCAGCTGATTGCTGGACTCACACTTCGACACCTTTCTGTATTTTTATTATTGTCTTGTATATAGTACTAACCTACAGTTTCCTTTTTGCACGTATGTATTACTATTTATTTATTTGTTTATGGATGAGATGATATGAGTGAGATGGAGGGCTTATTGGATCGCTAGGTTCATGGCTTCAACACACCACGGCCAACTCCTAATTCCTCAATAGTCTGACTCATAGGTCTTCTTTGCCATACATCCCAGAATTGTTGCTTTGGTAACTCTTCTTCGGTGTTGGACTTGACGTACTTGGCGTCGGTGTAAGCAGATGAGATACCTTGGGACCATCTGAAGTGGTCAGCAAAGGCGGCGGCTACAGCACCTGCGACTCCGGTCATGGCCTTGTGCTTGACAGGCATGGACTTGAAGCCTACAGTCAAAACGGTCAAGTTACCTGCGGCCACACCCCAGAGAGTGTTCCATCCATCGTTCTTTTCTCTCAAGTTGGTGATCATGGCCTTGGTTCCAGTGGCTACAGTAGCAAAGGCAATTACAGTGGCTGGGAGGGCCAACTTAAATGTGGTTCTTTTCCACACGTACAACCATGCATATGCACCGGCAGTTGTGTAGAAAGAGAATCTGAACACCTGCAAGGTCCTCTTTCTGGTGTCAACGGGCTCGAATGGAGGGTAGGCCGACGCATTGGACAAGTTACCAAATGGTCTGGGCCACTTGAAAGTGGAGTCGGGAAGGGCAGCGACTGGTTCGGACATACTTGACTGCTTATTGAGGTGTTTCTGCCTTGCTGGGGGTATCTTTAGCACTGCTTCTACCTTGTATCTTTTTCGTTTTATTTTCACCTGGGTAAGCCAATCATGTTGAGGCTATGATTGGCTGACAGTCTGGGTGTATGCAGGAGAGTGAAGGCGGTAGGATCAGTGGAGAGAGGGCTGGAGGCGTGGTGGAGAGAGGGGCGCTATGGACGTGTTGTTGGTTTAAGGTGGGTTCGGTGGCCTTGAAGGTGAAAAGAGAGAGAATTGGGGCGAGGAAAGGGATCCATAGTGGGCGGGGTCTGCTACTAGTACGTACTCACAGAGTGCTTCTAGTGCCCTGCGACTGGTGCGCACAATTGGCTGCGAATTTCGCAGTGCTGCAGGTGTACCGAGACCAAACCGCAGCTACAGCAGCAGCAGGTACACCACAGCACGATCGTTCTGTTTGTTTTTACATTTGACCGGTCTGTTGGCCTCTCAGGGAGACGTTCGGCTCTCTTTCACATTTTTCATCCTCTGGTTGTGTATTACACCCGTACACCCACGGTCACTTTCTATGTATTAGGATGTCACTTTTGTTGGCGTCCACACGTTCTTGGCCCTGGAATGTGTGATTTCACTATCAAGGAACCATCACACGGCTATTTTTCTCACAAAAAAGAGTATCCATGGACCAAAATGAGCTGTTGCTTAGAGGTGTGCCTAAAGGTTGACAAGTGCTCAGTTTGAGAGTTCCCTAGAAGTGGGTAGACTCAAGGAAGTTCAAGAGATCTCACTTGGAAAAACGGTTGATTAGTGTAAAACGGTTGATTAGTGGCAAGTTTCGGTAGAAGTCCCAATTAGTGAACCCCTTGACTAGAACATGGTAGAGAATGAAGAAGTTACTCATTGGGCTCTGAGTATTTGTACTGTGTTGAAGTGGTGCCCTATCTAAAGCAGAAGTGCGAGATATTTACGATATATAGCTAGACGCTTTATATTGTCACCTCTTCCAATGTTCTCTTATGAGCAATGCTACTATCTGGAGATACATTGGACCAAGTCTTATCCAGTATTTGATCAATGTGCAGATTTGGAAGACAGAAGACGGAAGACGGAAGACGGAACTGAAGACGGAAGAGCCGAAAGTGGAACAACTGAAAATAAGAACGAAAAACGATCACAAAGGTGTAGTGACGAAAGCAGAGAGACCTGGATTAGAAGAAACCTCTAACAACACTATATCACATCCATAACCTTCCCATAACCTTCCCATAACCTTCCCATAACCTTCCCATAACCTTCCCATAACCAACACATAGCACACCCATGTGCAGCATTGCTGCAAACCTACATATAACTGTTTTGTGTCACTCGGACCCATGCAGGTGCCCTTTGCCAAAAAGAAAAAAAGACGAAAAAAAAAGTAAAATCGACATCCTTTTGCTAGTCTATTTCTTTAGCACTGATCGCTGTATTATCATCATGAACAAGCCTTTGACCATCACTGCCATTGCCGCTACTGCCCTTCTTGGTTACGCTGTCTATTTCGACTACACCCGTAGAAGCTCACCAGAATTCAGAAAGTCGTTGAAGAAAAAGTCCGTCAAGCACGAAAAGCTTGCCGCAAAGGAACAAGAACAATCTAAAAAATCCAAACTTGATGAAATCAAAAAGGCCCTTGCCGAAGACTTAGCACAGAACCCAATTCCAACCGATTTGGCTGAAAAGGAATCCTTCTTCATGCAGCAGGTTGCTCTCGGTGAACAGTTAGGCGCCTTACCTGATAAGAAGATCGAAGCTGCCATCTGCTTCTACAAGGCCTTGGCTGTGTACCCTAACCCTACCGATATTTTGGGCATTTACCAGAGATCCGTCCCTGAAGAAGTTTATGAATTGGTTGTTATGTTGATTGCCGTTCAACCTCCTGCATCTGTCACCAACATCTTGGGTGGTGGTGCTTCTTCCGCTAGCGCTGAAAAGAAGCCTACTGCTGAAGATTTGGATTAAGCAACTGCAAGGAAAGGAGAAACAAGGAGAGCAGAAAGCAGAAAGAAGAAAGCAGAAAGAAGAAAGCAGAAGCTTGTTGTGCGTAGGAGCTCGGCATCATTCTGACAGGGAATCATATGGCACGACATCCTATATAAAACCATTAACATAGCTTTAAATAAGCACATAGAGACGATGAAATAAAGAGTATTTAATGAACGTTGACGGAAGGAAGCTAAAAGAGTGAGAAACGAAAAAAAATTCAAAAATAGTGTCTTACTAGAGGGAGGGTCCCATGGAAGTGTTTACCCTGGTCCCTTGTCTGCAAGACGCAGCTGTATCTGTACATAGTTAATCGTATGCCATTGAGTAACAACGTCTAGATCCACGGGTCTAGCGCATTCACTCTGCCCTTAATACCCTCTGCTCCTGATGTTTCCCCAGTTGCTCACTGCAGCCATTTCCACTAATTATCTAATTACTGGGTGTACGGGTGTGTCAATCAATATAAGCTCGTAAATTTTTCACTTGCTTGCCTCATCGGACCAGTGGGGTGGGAACTTTCTGTTTTGCTTCTCTAACAAAATCTCCCCTTTTTCGCGGCGCGCACAGGCATCGTTTTGTTTAGAAGTTCCTTGCCGTCTCTTTATAATGGCTTTCCTAGGGCCCTGGCTTACGTAATTATTTACATTCCCAGTATGCATGGCCTCGTACTCTAATTATAGTTCAGAGCAAACAGCTTTGACATTTCTCTCTTTTTCTTTTCTTTTTCTTCTTTCTTTCTGGAGCTTCTAGCAGCCATGTTCCTTTCAGTTCTCCTACTAAACACTCTCGCTTTTGCATACTGCTTTAACTCCTCTCACAACTATACATTGCATCCCAATGTTTCTCAGTCCAGCCTTGTGCAACCAGAATACAACTCCGAGACTTTCCACTATAAAGGTGTTGCACTTGGAGGGTGGCTTCTATTGGAACCTTACATAACTCCATCTCTCTTTCTAGAATTCAATCTGACAAATAGCCTGGCTGCTATTCCAATTGACGAGTACCACTACTGTAAGGCATTGGGTGCAACTGAGGCTAGCACTCGGCTTCAGAAGCACTGGCTGACTTTCTACAACGAATCGGATTTTGCTCGAATCAAACAGTATGGGTTGAACATGGTTCGTATCCCTATTGGGTACTGGGCATTCCGGAAATTGGACTCGGATCCCTACGTTAAGGGTGCCCAGGCATATCTTGACCTTGCGATCGAATGGGCCAACGCCAATGATCTCAAGGTGTGGATCGACTTACATGGAGTTCCTGGCTCGCAAAATGGCTTTGACAACTCGGGTTACAGGGACATTGGATACCCAGGATGGTTCAACAGTACTGAAAACATCGACTTGACCTACCTAGTGTTGAACGACATCTATACCAAGTATGGAGACAGCTCCAACCAGACCTACGTAGATACGATATTGGGGATAGAAGTGGTTAACGAGCCATATGGTCCAAACTTGAATCTTTCCACGTTGAAAGACTTCTACGGGTTGACGTACGAAGACGCCAGGGATTTGCAGCTGATAAACAACACCATTATCTTCCACGATGCCTTCCAGTCCATGGGCTACTGGAATGATGACTTGAACAAGAGCTCGTATCTGAACATTTTGATCGACCACCATCACTACGAAGTGTTCACCTCTGGCGCTTTGAACATGACGATAGCTGAGCATATCAGCAGTATCAAGTCGTTTAGCTCGCTGATATTCTCCAACGAAGGAGACGCCAACCCGGCTCTAGTTGGTGAGTGGCTGGCAGCATTAACGGACTGTGTTCCTTGGTTGAACGGAGTGGGACTCGGTGCCAGGTACGCTGGAGAGCAGCCCTATGACAATGCGGCCATTGGTTCATGCAACAACATCAACAATATCAAGAAATGGACCAAACTGCAAAAGGAAAACACCAGAAAGTTTGTAGAAATCCAGTTGGAGCAATATGAGAACTACACCATGGGCTGGATTTTTTGGTGCTTCAAAACAGAAACAACTATAGAGTGGGACTTCGAGCGGTTGGTGCAATTGGAGTTGATGCCTCAGCCGCTAAGCGACAGGAAGTATATTAAAAATGGTACCGACATCACGGCAAAGAAGAGCGTGGGCCATAAGTTGAGTGTCGGGTGGAGTGTTTTATTTATTGCTATTTTATACAGTTTATAATTTATACAGGTTCTTGAAGAGATGGAGTAGCTGAGACGTAAGAAGTGGGTAGCCAAGTGCACTGTTGGGGAAGGCACTATTGAGGATGACACTGTGAGAATCTGTACTCAGTATGTTGATGAGTTCACAATTCCACCGTTTTCTTCTATTTTTTCTTTTTTTTTTTCTTTCTTTCTTTCTTCAGCTTAATCGACAGCTAGTAGCAATGTTATCCTGGCCTCCAAGCCACCTGACATCGAGCCACTCTATAAACAAGCCTTGTAGTTGGCAGAGCTCCTGGTGGACTTTTTCGCAGCCACTGGGCGGTACGCCAAAAAGTGCGCCACATGCGGGCCAAAAACGCACCAAAATAGCGCCAGTGCTGCACTAAAAAAGCGCCAAAATAGCACCTAAATAGCGCCAAATTCGCGCCGAAATAGCGACCAAAATTGTGAGCACATTCCGCCAAAATCCTGCAGCACAGAGCACCAGCCAGAACAGTCAACTACTTGATGCAAAAGCACACCAAGAAACAGCAGAAACTACTTTTTTAACTAAACCACTCTCTTCGGCCTGCACTGCCTTCGATCTGACCCCAATTCTAACCCCTCCATACAAGAATCCTCCCGACTTTACTCTCCACCACCATTGATCATGTTCTGCATATAATATTTTTCATTCTTCCGCATTGGGCGCACGCAATATGATTCACACCCTTGCGTCGGTTCCAGCAAGACCACACTTCACTTTGAAAGCTAGATACTGGAAGAGACTCCTACTTATAAAGCGGAAATTAATTGTCTTTACTACTTCGTTACTTAATATATACACTAATATGGTCAAATCTGTAAATGTTGCTATCATCGGCTCAGGGGTCGTTGGTTCAGCCTTCGTCAACCAGTTGAAAAATTTAAACACTGCGTTCAACTTCAACGTTGTCTACTTCGCTAGATCTTCCAAGGAAGCCTTGTTTTCTTCCGACTATTCTCCTGTCGACTTATCAACTTACAAGTCTACCAGTGCTGTTCAACCGGTTTTAGCATTGGACAAGCTCGTTCTGTACTTGACTGCTGCCAGCAAGCCTACCATCTTGATCGATAACACTTCCAACCAGAGCATCGCAGACTTCTACCCAACCTTCATTAAGTCCGGTATCTCCATTGCGACCCCAAACAAGAAGGCTTTCTCTTCTGAATTGTCTGTTTGGAACGAGATCTTCAATGCTTCTGCTGCTCCAGGTGGTGGATTGGTCTACCATGAAGCCACAGTTGGTGCTGGTTTGCCAATTATCGGACCTCTCAGAGACTTGATTGTCACTGGTGATAAGGTTGAAAAGATCGAAGGAATCTTTTCTGGAACTCTCTCTTACATTTTCAATGAGTTTTCCACCACTGATGCTGCATCTACTACCAAATTTTCTGATGTTGTTACCGTAGCTAAGAACTTGGGCTACACTGAACCAGACCCAAGAGATGACTTGAACGGGTTGGACGTTGCCAGAAAGGTGACCATCTTGGCCAGAATTTCCGGATTCGAAGTCGAATCTCCAACTTCCTTTGACGTTGAGTCTTTGATTCCAAAGCAATTGGAATCGGTAGAGAAGGCTGACGACTTTTTGGCCCAATTGCCAAACTACGACGCTGACATCCAAAAGATTAAGGATGACGCCTTAAAGGAAGGAAAGGTGTTAAGATTTGTGGGTCTGGTTGACTTCAAGGCCAACAAGGTTTCGGTCGGTATTGGCAAGTATCCATTCGACCACCCATTCGCTTCTTTGAAGGGTAGTGACAACGTCGTTTCTATCAAAACTGAAAGATACCCTAACCCATTGATCATCCAAGGTGCTGGTGCTGGTGCTGAGGTCACCGCCCACGGTGTGTTGGCTGATGCCATCAAGATTGCTGAAAGAATTGCCAACTAGATCTAAAACTGTCTATCTGAATGCCTAACATACTTGATCACATAATAGTAAGATATATCTTATTCTTTTTTCTTCTTCTTTTTCACTTAGAGCGAGCTCCTCATCAGCCAATCCTCTACTGCTTGGTTGAAGATCTCTCTAAGAGTGTCCTTGTCTGTACAGGTCTTTCTGAATTCAAGCATCACCCGTTGAGCATCGTGTGTGTACAAGTTCAAGTTTGCGTCGTTGTCTGGAAGAGCTCCTAGAGTGGTCCTCTGTCTAGTCAAATGGACATTGTTTGGAGCCAAAAACAAGTCTCCGTTATCTCTCAACTCCACTATATAGGTACCTGTTCCATGAATGTACTGTGCGTATTTGAACACAGGCTTCCCCCAGCTGTAAGTAAGTTCAATGTCGTCCTTGCGGAGGAAATTGGGCAGTCTATTGTCCAACAAGAATCCAGACTTGCTCAACAAATATAAATGGAAGTAAAACTTGTTCTCGTTCAAGATCTTGGTGGTACTAAACTGAGGATCTGACCATGGGTCCAATTCTAGTCTAATATCTACAAACAGGTGGAATGGGTTGACTTCAGGAAGAGTACAGAGCTCATCCCAGGGTGTTTCTACGAGCTTGAGGCCATGTCTTTCACAGAATCGAGACCAGCTGGTGATGGTCTCGTCAATGAACTTTGCTGTTGTGTTGAGCCACTGCAATCTGATATGGTAGCAGTGCTCAGGGTTGTGCACCTTATCATAGTGTACGGTAACAACCTCCGGTTTGAAGGATTTCTTTAATGAGTCGACATTGAATTGAACAGAAGACGATAAGTGGAAAGATTTCTTTTTGGTATTGACTTCGTCTACCGATATAGTCTTCTGTAGATCTCCAAATCTGGCGCTGTTTTCAATTACTGGACTCTTAACTGACACAGGCTCTGTGGTGTTGGTTTGCTGCTGCTGCTGTTCCAAAGTATTCACCGAGCTTCGGCTTCTATTGAACCAGCTGCTTCCCCCTCTCTTATTCTTATATGACTTGTCTATATACTCGTCTTCGAACTCATAAAAGTAGTGGCCGTCCAATAATCCATGTCTGTTTTCAACGTGCTTAAACAAGCCTTTATCCTTCAATTCCTGTCCTAGTTCTGCTGCTTCCTCCCTGTTGTCGATGTCTTGAAAGTTCTCGATCAACCACGACACGAGCTCATTTCCTAGGAAACAATGCGCATGCACTTTGAAGTGCCACGTTCTGTCTACTAGGTTCAACCCATTCTGCCCTTGGAGTTCTTGTGCCAATTGGCTTAAAGTAAATTCCTTGCTGCTAAATCTGCTAGTCCCTTCGTTGTGTCCTGACTTATTGGACCCATCAAGAGACCCGTTATCCTCTTGCAGAGTCAAAAAGTCATACAAATTCCCCGTATAGAAATTGATTTCAGGTAATATTTCCTCCTTCTTCCTCGACTGCTTGCGCACTGCTCCCAGCTGCTGCGATGCAACCTTTCCATATTTACCTTTTTCAATTATTGCAATCAACTTTCTCAATCCTTCCATTCGGATTTCCTCATCTGAAAGCTTTTCATTGGAAATATAAAAGGCATTCTTGGGAATCTCAGAAGGAATCACTACGAATTTCATCTTATAGAACGATTTTTGATCCTCGGGCATAGCTTCGTCAAATCCTGCCAAAAGTTGGTCGAATTGGTTCCAATTGTATTTCTTGGGCGTCTTTTTGATCGCATCGATCTTAGAAGTGGAGTACTCATCTGCGTATCTTGTTCTAATCAAGGGAGAATAGGGCTGAATATTGTAGTTGACACTTCCTAGAGAAGCGGTGGGATTGATGGGAGTAATAGGCTCGATTCGACGATACAATTGGACGTTTAAATTCCCATTGAAGTCAATATTGATTCTATGGATCTCGTCATCATAACTCAAATATATAAGCGAGCCTAGAGCCGCCTCTCTATTGACATTCAAGTGTTTGATCAAGTACTCTGGGTTCCCTCCATTTTTTCTGTTTGTCTCCACTTCTTTCACATTTTCTCCCCAGCAAATTTGGAAGCCCAATAACAATCTTAATTGAATCATTTCTCTAAACAAGTCCATGTTTGTTTCCAAGTGCAAATCATTATCAGGGTTCAACAAGACATCGTAGATTAGGAAAGTATAATCCGAATTCAAGTCATTGGACGAGGGGAACAAATTGGTTATTATGGGCAAAGCAGCAGGCGAGTGGAAAGATCTCCATTTCACCGACCTTCTTTTGATATTCGGAGGGAATACAGCATTCCACCTCGACAATCGCAAGAAGGACAAAATGTCTGAGTGCATTTCCTTAGATGGATTGGGGACAACTGACCATAACAAATTTGTGGGCAGTTCTGGATCATCGCCAGCTTCAGGGCTGAATATCTTCTTATCAGGGTTGGATATTTTTCTCATCGCAAGATCTATTGCTTCCTTCTTAGGGCTAGTTCCGAGCTTCTTCTCGAGCTCGCTGGGGCTAAATATTTCATCCTTTGTGATCAACCTTGGCTGGGTCAAATAGTCTCTGGAACTTTTTGCAGTTGGGATTGGGGTGAAAGATCTTCTCGACCGGAGCGAGGGTGTGCCACTGACATCTGATGCCACAGGGAAGAGGGAGGAATTATATCCTGGTTGTGGTGGTTGCAATGCTATGTTATCTGTATCTTGATTCTTAAGCGAGTACAATGTATTTAACGCTGCGGAATCACTTCCGGCATTGGTAACTGTCCCCATAGCAGTGGTGGATACATCGACTGTATTTGCTGCAGAGCTGCTTCTATTCGCAGTGGCACCCTTCCACATCAAAGATATTGGAGTGAGACCCAACGAAGATAACAAGGAGGAGCCCTTACTTTCGAGATTCTTATTATTGTCACTGGCATCGGCTAATTTATCTTCCTTCTTTGCATCTTCCTTCTTTTTCTTTCTGTTGTTCTTTGGGTTGTTCAATTCTTTCTCCTTTATGTCTTTCGAAGAGATTATCAGACTTAAATTGGAATGGTGGTAAGAATGATTCTCTGGAACTTCGTGGCGTACTTTAGACTTTTTCTTAATGACTGGTGCAAACACATCCTTATCATACATATCCATTGCTTCCACAACGCTTTTAGCACCCTTCACTGCCTGAAATCTTTCAATTTCCAATTCGTTTACTTCGTTTTCCATAACCCCCATCATCTGTAATTCGTATATCTTGCACCGTGGGATCCATTGTGTCGAATTCAACGACAGATCTTTGAAGAATGAGATATCACACCAACTTGGAACGCAGTGCGACACTTCACCTCCCTTGTTGGGGTCCTTGTACCTAAATAATGGTACTATGTGCAATGGGGCCTGACTCAAGCATACTATATCTAATCCAGCATCGAGGCTAAGCATCTTTCGACTTGTCTCGGCCATCAAATTGTAGTCTACATCAAATAATCCAGTACCTGGTGTGATGACTACGAAGGAGTTCAAAGAGTGCTTCAAGTCGGTATTTCGGAATCGATCCGCAACTATAGTAATGCCCAAGTTAATAGCCTCGAGAAGATTCCCCTTCACTGATGGAAGTGAGTCTCCTTCCATCAAAAACTTCCCATTACTTGACTTGAGCATGACATCTCTCTTGAAGTTGGCAAATTCCAATCTAAGATTGGCCATAATTCTATCCCAATGGAAAATGTTAACTTGATCCACCACCACTCTAAAGAAATCTCTTCTGGTGCTTGGCCGCTCTCCTTGGCCGAAGGATGTCCAAGGCACACTAGTCAAGTCCACTGACGTAAATAGTACAATAGTGATAGAATGGTGGGTTCCCTTGTCCCTCCACCGCTGGAAGATTCGAGGGAACAACGTATTGACTAGTTTATGGAACATGATCTCCCCTGTCTCTTCAAAATGCCACATCTCCCTAGAGAGTTGTACCAAAAAGATTAACTTGGACGATTCAGACCGAAATACAACGTCAGTGCGCTCACCTATGTATCCAGAAAAGACTCTTTTACCATCTTTGTATATGCATTTTACCACTCCACATCTACTGTTCAAGTAGGTCAACCGTTTATCGGTGTAGACACAGGTCCCTACGAGCTGCAGGGAAAACGTCCACATAGAATCTCTGGAAAGTAAAACGTCCTTGATGAACACTTCTACAGTATCTGCTTCAACAGTCTTGGGGTCTACTACTTGGACATGCGCCAAACTTCTGGGTGGGATATCAAGGAGCGTCTGGAGAGGATTAGACAAGAGTGATACTAGAAAGCTGGATTTTACTGGCAACCCAGGAGCGCTAGATCCTCCCGACGAAGACCCAGGTATGCCCTGAACAAAGCCAGGTATGCCAGCGGGTCCATTGTAGGTATTTTGGCCGCCAGAGCCTGCTCCAGAATTATTGGTGGAAGCTGGCGATATCACCGGCGTGGTGGGTACAGTGGACCCATCGCCCGAGGAGCTGGTGGCCGGATTCTGCGCAGTTGTACTCGAGCCAGGATGGCTACTGTTGTTATTATTACCACTGCTACTGTTGTTGTTACTACTGGTACTATGACTGCTGCCAATGCTGCTTCCTCCTTCTGCTCCCTGCAGTGAATCCGCAGACTCTGCGCTACTGTCGTTGTTCCTATTTTTCGCCTTGAACACGAGCTTCTTCCGCTTGGGCTCTCCTGCTCGTTGGAACGGCGTCAACTCGCAAATGTCCCCCTCCTGGAGGCCTGGAATCAGCTTACAATCAATCACAACATCCTCTGATGTCGTTCTGATATCATGAAACCACACCGTTACCGGCACAGGCTCTGTCGGAGAGACCACTCGAGGGGTCGACTCCAACTTCCTTCCTCCAGCTGGGAGATTCAAACGAGGCACCGACGTCGTCGTTATATTGGAGTTACTGGACTTGATACTGGGCAATTCCTTTCTTCTTCCTATCACAATGGTGTTTTCAAGACTAGACCTCGAATGGGTGGATGTATTTAGCGTGTGCCCCACTACAAGATTGGTCTGATTTGAAGACATGCTGCCAGACCCAGCTCCAAATTTGCCAGAGTCTGGTGAAGCCAACTGATCCAACCTGCTTCGCCTTGAAATTCTGCTCTTGTCTTCGGACGGTGATACTACACTGTTCCCGCCCAGATTGAATATCCTAGCATGCTGCATTGCGCTTGAATGGGTCCTACAGTTGGTACCCTAGTTCTGGTGTAGACAATGTTAGCGCCTTTAGCTGGAGGGCATATCGCACAGTATGCAGGACGGTCAAGATGCTGCTCCAGCTCTGGTGCTTCTTGGTGCTACTAGAGCAGATGCTGCTTGCGACTGGTTCTTCTGGTCTAATTGGTCTGGCTGGTCTAACTGGTGCACTGTGGCGGTATTTTGTCTACTGGTGTGTATTGGCATGTTATTTAACTACGTAAAGATGTGCTTAGATCGGTCGCCCTAGGCCGAGCCGCATAGTGCTCAGAATGCCATCTGATATCGAAGAGTGCAAACTCTACTGAACGGGTCCCCAGCTTCTAGCGCCGGGTTTAGCTGGCCGGTATTCTCTGGCAGATCATAGACCTTACCATTTACCAAGAACCTAGCTCCAGCAGGACCACTCTTCTTGACTTCTGTACAATATGGAACACCTCTGAGCATGCAGGACGTATCTGCCCCACTAGCTACTATGCCAGAGGTGGCTGATCGTAGCAACCAGGGTAGCGTTGGCCCATTGCATCAATTCCCCTCTAACACCCTACAAACTCGTCCAAGAACCATTTGTGGAATCTAACATCATCACTGAGCTCCGGGTGGAAGGAGGTTCCAATCTTGTTCCCCTGTCTCACAGCAACTATCAAGCCGTTTTCTAATTGATGCAATATTTCCACTTCTGAAGTGTTTTCATAGCTGTTTTCAGATCTGATTACTTCTCCAAGCTTGTTAGATGCATTTTCTCCATCTTCTAAGATTTTTTCCACCACCGGTGCTCTTATGAAGACTGTAGGGAAATCTGTCACTCCAGGAATGAAACTCGAAAAGTCCAACTTCTGCTCAAACGAGTTCAATTGCCTACCAAATGCATTCCTTCTCACCAAGATATCCATACCTCCTAGAATCTTCTGGCCCTCCCGCCCATTGATAACTTGCTTAGAGAGGAATATAAGACCCGCGCAAGTGCCCCACACAGGTTTTTCAGATTTGATGAAATCCATCAACGGTTCAAGCATATCGGTCCTTTGAGCAATAAGTGAGATGGCAGTACTCTCACCACCTGGAATCACTAAAGCATCGCATGAAGCCAACTGCTCTTGGGTTCTAACTTCTATAAAGCTGTAGGGTATACTTGATTGGATCTTCTCAAATATCTGGATGTGCTCTGAAAAGGCACCTTGCAATGCCAAAACACCTACAACAACCGTTTTAGTCATTTTCTTGCCTTTACTCTTCTATGAAAAAAATAAATATATATATGTAACAACCACTGGGAACCTTTAACGAGGGAAAGTTCGGGAAGCTATAAGTGCGAGATTTCAGGTAACGAAAATGCCAATGCGAATGCGAACTGACCGACACTATGATTCACCATTTAACGGCAACTGTCACCGTAATTTTGATAATTTCCTCCAAGATTTCGGCTCACGGGTCCCTCTATTATTTTTCCCCTACTATGAAAGGTCGCAGTTACGGTGGTTGATCTGACTCAGTTCACAGGAAGTTTATCCTGGGCGAAGCAATAAATCGCCAAAAGGGTCCAAAAAAGCCGCATGAGCAAGATGTATAAGCGCATGCAATGCATATGTCTAGCTGCAACCTAGAAGATAAACTCACGTATTGCATCTATACATCCTAACACCCGCATATAGGGGTGCAGAGTCAATTTACTCCAGCAGTTCGGTAGTTTCTCTTTTGGTGGATGACACATTACTCTGTGGGGCCAAAATTTTCAGCTAATAAAGAGTCGTTGAACCGACACCAGTGGAAAAAAGACAAAACCGGCTCAAAAGAACCATCAGTAGATTTTCAGCTCTTGAAAAACCTTCGCATCTAATACCAATTCACTTTATATAATGTCAGAATTCAAAGTCAAGGCCGGATTGGCCCAAATGCTCAAAGGTGGAGTTATCATGGACGTTGTCAATGCCGAACAAGCCAAAATCGCAGAAAGAGCTGGTGCATGTGCTGTCATGGCATTGGAAAGAATCCCTGCCGACATGAGAGCTTCAGGCCAAGTTTGCAGAATGTCAGACCCTCAAATGATCAAGGACATCATGAAGACTGTTTCCATCCCAGTCATGGCCAAGTGCAGAATCGGACACTTTGTCGAAGCCCAAGTCTTGGAAGCTTTGGAAATTGACTACATTGATGAATCCGAAGTGTTGACTCCTGCTGACAAGCTCTTGCACATTGAGAAGAACAAGTTCAAGGTACCATTCGTGTGTGGGGCCAGAAACTTGGGTGAAGCTTTGAGAAGAATAAACGAAGGTGCTGCCATGTTGAGAACCAAGGGTGAGGCTGGTACTGGTGATATCTCTGAAGCTGTCAGTCACATTGCCTTGATCAAGAAGCAAATCGACGAAGTCTTGGCTCTCAAGACCGAGCAGGAACTTGAAGAGTATGCCAAGGAACTTAGAGTGCCAGTTGCATCTTTGGTTCAATTGAGAGAAAACAACGGTAAGTTCCCGGTGGTCAATTTTGCTGCTGGTGGTGTTGCTACTCCATCTGATGCTGCCTTGTGTATGCAATTGGGCTGTGACGGTGTTTTCGTCGGTTCTGGTATCTTCAAGTCCAAGAACCCAGAAAAGCTTGCCAAGGCCATTGTTAATGCAGTCACACACTGCAACGACCCAAAGAAGATTTTGGAATACTCAACCGATTTGGGTGAATTGATGTTCGGTGTTGCTGTGGGTGGCTTAAAGGACAATGAAAAGTTATCTTCCAGAGGCTGGTAGGTGACTTATTAAGAGCCGGTGCTACTTTGATTCAATATCCTGCTTGCTAATTTGGTCCCATCTCATGGTGGGCTGCAGCCTAATTTAGAGGCTGCATATGCGGGCGCAAAAAATAAAAATGATATGCAAAGATAACGGAAGATCAAAAAGTGATTACAGGTCGAACTATTATTCAAAGCGGAGATCGTATACATAGGCGTACATAGGAATGACACTTGCTTCTACACTTTACACACTTTACACATTGAACAACTGTAAAAGAATGCTTCGTTTATTGTATATACCCCATGTATCTATCTGGACCACCCTTAGTCTAATATTCGGGTGCGCGCCAACTTGAAAAAAGACTGCCATCTTGCCTAATTGAGAAGCTGGGTCTGGCTTCCCCGGACGGACCCATCTTAAAAGGTCTCTCTTGCTATTTGAAAAGTTCTTTCTTATCTAGTTGAAAAAGATAGGTCTTACCTTACTATATATATCCTCCTTATTTTGGTCGATGTTCACTATCTCTTTCACAAATGTGTCAATGTCGTGCGGGATCCGCTTGGCAATGCCTAGATCGTCACTACATACAAGAAGCATGTCTGGCTTGAGATTCTTCAATATGTTGAAATAGCCCTGCAAGTTCAGGCAGTTGAGGAGCTTGTAGTTTTGGATTAACGACCTTGGTAAGTTGTAAGATTGGTCACGGTCCTGGTCCTGGTCCTGGCCCTCGCCCTGTGCGCCCCCGCGCTCAGTGTCCTTCTCCATATTGAACTCCAAGTCGTCCAAGGAGAGGTTGGGCGGTAAGATGAATGTGACATTTTCAGAATTGAGCAAAATGTCGTTCAATGGTAGCTGCGAGCTCAAGATCGAGTGCGATAATGTGAGCGCAATCGACTTGTTTGTATATTTTCTCGACCTTTTTCTCTCTAGGCCCGGTTTCTGCGCATCTTCTACCGTACTTTCAACATCGTCTTTATCTTTGGCCCCTATGTACGAATTATACACCTGTAATGTAATGGCAATGACCGAGGTTGCCACTGCTGCAGCGATCCAGCCCTTTGGATTTTTCCTGATTTTGTTCAACGACATAGTAGTGTGTTTTTTATGTGTGTCGTTGATGATTGTAGCCCTCTGCAGAAAGTGAGCACAATATGTTTAAATATATTGGTGTGGCAAGAGTGTTTTTGTGGGGAAACTTATCGATGGTGTGTTTTCCAGAAATTCGGATCAGTTTATTTTTTCCAAATGTTGAGCCACTGGCCGCTACAAAATGGCTAAAGAAAATAAGATCCTTTCAAGTATAATTATATAAAGTGAACTCGAAATGGTAAGGTCACTTAGCTAATGTGTGAAAATGAAACTGGTATCCAACAAGAAAAGCGAGCTACGTAGCTTTTATCACGCCAAAGAAATCCATCGTCTTGTATTATCCATGCATGCGAAGCATTTTGAAGGTGGAGAATGCTAAGGTTGCGGCTTTTCCATGTTTCGGCCCAACAAAAATAATCCGCATGGTTTTTGCTATTAAGGTTTAGACCAGTGTGCAACAAATAGAGTCAACTGAGTCACGCTTGGTGCACAGTGCACGAGGTGAGTAGGACACGGTAGGGTACATCTATCTGGAGGTTGGCCGGTATGGAGTACCACATTGCGTATCCAATGTTAGTATGCGCTTTCGCAGGCGTCGACTGGTTGGCTTGTCTCTGTTCCCCGGGAAGGAAATTACCGGGACGGGCTAGTGGAGGATTCGATTGACTCGCAGAGGCTTGTATGTAGGCATTGTTATTACTGTTAGAATGGTGTACACTGTCCTAATTGATCTAGATCGATGATGTCAATATGCAACCGGTACTATATTACTCTTTTCTCACCTTGTAGCTGCTCTTCAATTAATCCAATATTGTACTTCTCTCATCAACTTTTTAGACGCATTGGTCGCATTAAGTATAGCCTTCTAACTTGCTGGGCTGCATCTTGCAATAGAAAAATAAAATTATCAGCATGTTAGCTTTATATTTTTTTATTGTACTAGTCCTGTATTCGCTTTGTTCTACTCTTACTTTAGTACATTAGTATTATATTAGTGTTATATTAGTATTATAAAGTATTATATTAGTGTTATATTAGTAGTACTTTAGTGTTATATTAGTGTTACTCAAGTCTGTTCGTGATCTTCCTGAATCTTCCTTAAACAGTAATTCATCTCGTCCTCATCCAAACTCTTCACATACAAACATTTCGATAACAAATCATTCCTAACTGGTAATTTGTAATGCGTAGACCACTCTATACATTGAGACAACGACTTGACAATATGAACAGACGTTCTGAATCTCGAAAAGTTAATAAACTTTTCGTTGGCACTGAAACCACTAGATCCGCTGATACTGCTCAAGTTTTCCTCTCCAGTAGGCTTAGGTGGCGATATAAACGCTGGTCTCTCGGCATTGAAAATCAAGTCTGAAAGATACAACCCCACAAATGGGATACATCCCCTCGATGGCTTCATTTGATTGATACACAATCTAATATTCAAGAAATTCTTCAAAGGTGAACTTAATTCTTCCAAATTCTTAAGCATCAAGATATCTCCAGGTGGTAAATTCTTCCAAGTTTCTTTCAACTTGGACACCTTTTCTGAAGTCAATCCCAAGATTATTTGCATTAAGGTTGAAAAGTTCTGTAATAGTAAACAATTCTGAGCTATGTGGATAAATCTTGAAATTACTTGAATTCTCTCACTTTGATGTTTAGTCAACAAGATTTCAGAAATAATCCAATTCACCATAAGGTTAAATCTAGATATAACTAAATTGACTCCCTTATTTTGATTGAAGTAGTTATCGTTGACTATAATTTCTAACCAACTGTTAACTGGTTGTAAATCCTTGTTCCATTTGAGTTCAATTAATTCTTTCCAATCAATTTCCTGAAGGATATCCTGTTCAATTGTAGTAAAATGTTCTGCAATTGCCTGTGAGTCGTACCCCATGACAAAGGAAATGTGGCTATTTGAAGATAACACCTTTTCAATCAGAATGGCTTCATTTGAAATGGTGTAAGCATCTAATATAGATTTGGGTGAGAGGAATCCATACGCTCCCTTGTTTGAAAGAGGAACTTGACTGCTCATTATCTTTACGTCGTCAGCCTCATCTTCTCCCTCGTCGTCATCTACTCCAAATATTTCTTCACCATCCCTTTCAACTTCATCGTCACCTTGATTCAATTGGCCGTACGATTCTTCATCTTTAAAAGGGGTTGAGCTTGGCAATTCAAGACTCACCTTGCTGAGCCTCCTTGGTGTCAAGGGAGGTTCTTCATATTCCATTTCATCGTCAAAATCAATGATATCATTGGTGTTGGCATTGTTGATCTCATTCAAAATGTCTTGGGTATTATCAAACGTATCCTTACTAGATTTCTTTCTCATCTTTGTTCTTCCTTCAAGCTTGTACAAGGCAAACTCAATTGGATCATTCGACCTGAAGGACTCATCTGGAATAGCTGCAAGTTCTTGTAAAACAAAATTACTGATTCCTGGAATTGCAACTGAGTTCAGTGCTGAGGATGTATTACTTGTGCGAGTGGCTCTAGTTAAACTCTTTCTGCATTTGATGGCAACAGAAAAGATTGAGCTATCTGCCACTTCCAGCAGCTTTACCGATCTTTTGGACTTTCTTGCTACGTCTTCCTTGGATTCGTTTAGGTTGTTAAAGGGTAATTCGGTAAGAGCATACAACGTACTCAATCTAATGTTTCTTAGAGATGAATTTCTAGAATTATGAGATCCAATAGATTGTCTATCAGTTGAAAGAATTATATCTCCAACTCCTCTTAAGTTGTTGTATCCATTCTTCTTTCTAAGAAATCCATATTGACTGTTGTCTTTATTAACTTTATCAGAGCCATTGGAAGAAGAGAAGACAGAGTCATAACTTATGTATGACTTAACTGAATCTCTCTTAAAAACTGATGATGACGACGTTCTTGATATTATAGAAAGCCTCTTCTGGTTATAATTTATGTTTGCTTCATTAAATGAAATACGCTTCGTATTCTGCGACTGCAGTTGGAGTAACAGCAGCTTTCTTTGCTTATGTGTGTGCTGCAGGGCTGATTGTTGTTTCTTTGTATGTGGTGCCAGCTGAGGACTTAAAATGATGCCTAAATCTGTCACGTCTTCGCCATATTCTGTGATATTACTTGGAGTGGAGACTGAAGATTGGAATGAATCGTCTGAATTTTGAAGAGAAATGAATTCGGGCTCTTCTGGAAACTCCGAACTTACATCGAAATATTGTGTACCAGACTTTGCTAATCTCTCTTCTCTGCTATGGTGAATCTCAGATTCGTCACGGGAGTAATCTCTGTTGTCATTCAAAATTGAATCGTCATCCTCTTCTTCATCTTCACCAATGACGCCACTGTTTTCGTTAGAGTGGTCTAATTCGACATCGTTCCAATTTATGGAAGCCGGTTTTTGGAAAGATTCGGACAGATCTGGGGCAGCACCTCCTTCAGATATTTGATCTTGGTCCTCAATCTGATCTTGATCCATGTTGACAATATTCAAGTTTGATAATTCACTGATATCAATGTCGTGTTCAGGTAAGTCTTCATTACTCTCGGTATTTGACAAGGATTGCTGAATTATCTGTCTTGAACGATGGCTCCTTGCAATTGAAGTAGTCGAAAGGTTTTCCTGATCTATGATTTTCGCAGCACCTTGATGTAACATATGCTTTGATGGGGATGCCGATAAAATGTCTATGCTATGTTCATTTTCCAACTCGTCATTATGGTCTTCTAGTATCGTATTAGGAGTCGGCTCATTTTGCAAATAATAACGAATCAAGTACTCCAATTCATCGATGATTCTGGCCGATAAAATGTCTACTCTGTCTCCAATTTGAGCCTTCACTTCCTCTTCGCTTACAAATGGAGTTACTGGGAGATCAGGAAGCTCCTTTCTGCCAGATGGACTCATCGTTGGTTCTTGCACGGTGGTTGCACCTTGAAATGATTTCTTCCAGTTATCTACTAATCTTTTGATGCTGGTTTTCCTTCCCACATCATTTCCTTCGCCACCACCGAAACCTATCGAAGGCTTGTGTAGGTTTGATATTTCATTAATGGTTTCTACAGCGTCAAGAGCCACATTTTCGTTCTCATTTTTTATAGTGTACTCCATTTTCTTAACTGGAGTATTTGGGATCAAAGTTTCAACCCTAGAGGTAGGCATCTTGATCTTCCCGTTAGTAGAAAATCCAGAAACGGCATTGTTACTGTAGTAAGTTCCCGCTGTGGATCCAACTCCTACAGATCCTGCTCCCATTCCTATAGATTCTGTACCTCCTGCGGCTGCTCCTGTCACTCCTCTTGCTGTAGTTGGCGGTCTGGGGTTTTCCTTGTCTTCTCCTTCTTCTCCCCCATAATTGAAGTCTTTTGTGGTTTTCTTCAACCCCACGGAGTTATCTTGTAAATTAATATGATTGTGCTTGGTATGACTAACCTGAGTCAAAGGCTTTCTTTTGTTGTGCAAGTTCAAAAAATTGTTATTACTATTGCTGGTTGTTGGGGTCGACACCGCTACAATACCAGTTCCCTTGTGGAATTGTTGTAAGTGATTATTTATACTTGCCCTCGAGGATTTGTGCTGTAAAAGCAAGTTGTTGATGCTCATTTGAGGGTTTTCGTCGTTCCCGTTGAGTTCATCGAATATAAGACACTTGTGGTGCGCCTTCTGGTCGTACAATGATAACATTGCGGATCTTCTATATGACGGGTTGGTGTGAATTGACATGTCGGTGTTGCTCTTGGAGAGTTTATATACCGTTCTAGAAGTTGCAACTTCGTTCACCAATGGGAGAGGATAAAGTAAGATGTTGGCATTGCCTATTTCTTCGATATCAATCTTGGTTCCCCAGAATTCATTGATCTGTGTGAGCCAATGGATTTTCAAGTCCTTGAAGATCTTAGTTTCAAAGTTCATCACCTGAGAAGGGTTTACGAACCCGGACTCGATGGTCATTTGGTTGACTTGAGTAGTGAACATTTCACATATTGACGAGTTGGCGTCGAAGTCATCTACGAAATAGTTTAAGATCCAATGCCTAAGCACTACAAACGTTCTCAAGAGAACCAATTTTCCTATTTTGATGTTCAGCTCTTGGTTGGACACGATATATTGCAAGGACCACCAGCATCTGGTCAATAACAAGTTCATCACTTCTATTGACGAGACAAACGTTCTATAGGTCAAGAAGAAGTCACAGATGAAGTTGTAGTCGATGATTTCAGGGGACGTGAGTTGGACTACAAGCGCCTTTAGGGTTCCGTGGTTGATGAGCTCTGGATTGGTTTCATCAAACTTGACTATGGGCGCATTGCTGTGCACCGTGGGGAAGAGGAATTCGTCGTCGAAGATCGATTCGCCGTGCATGTTGTAAGCAAACTGCGTCGACATGTGAGCAAGAGTGTTCCTTTTGGCGGTGGATGTCACTGGGAGCGCTGACACTGATGGAATGACCGACTGGGTCAGGAGATTGGACAGGATGTTGGGCTCCAAGTTCTTGCTGTTGTCTTTGCTGTTGCCAATGTCTGCGACGTGGTCGTCATTGGGTGTCTGTTTGGCTGCATTTTCGGTGTCTCTGTTGTCTTCTGCAGACACTTCTGCCGCCGTCTTATGCGAGCCGTCTCCAAGTGAGCCCTCTTCAGAGCGATCTCCTGGTAGGACCAATTCCGAAGACTGGCTGAAGAGGTGCATCTGTTGCTGCTCCTCGTGCGGGATCATGTAGAGGGTAGACCGGCGCTCGCTGGGCGTCGGGCTCAGTATGGAGTTGGCACCACTCACCGTGGGCACTATATCGTCGAATTCTTCGGCCGACATCACTATTGAGGTTGGGGTCTGTGTGCCAAAAGCTACGACTGTTTACTCCAGGGTCTCTTTCAGTTCAAAAAACGCTTTTTTTTTTTTTTTTTTTTTAAAGTGTGTCTTTTGGCCCGGGATTAGTCTCTGCTTTTCAGAAGAAAATAATTTTCTCAGATACTGCTACCGTCTTGGATGTGTAGTCTCACTGTACTACAGTGTTTTGTTTTTTTAACTTTTGCGGTTTGTTTACGAAACACGATAATGAAAATATTGCTGCATGGGCCTGCACACAGGCCACTGCGCGAAAGTGCCCAGTTGCTCGTCAGAGGCACAATGGAGACGAGATGGAGGGTATTGTGGAGGATCTGCGGTGGACATGACGCTAGAGGGGTGGTATGCGGCAGTATCGCGGGATTGCAGCGGGATTGCAGCCGGCGGTTTGTTTCTTTTTTGGCGTTTGGTAGTAGGTATTCGATGGCCAATGGAGTCAATGAGCTAGATGCAGCACAGTCGAGGAGTGCATGGCCAGTGAATATTTTCTGCGCATTCTCCAGCTGAGTTTTGTTGTGAATCTATGGGGCTAGATAGATCTGGCGGGATTAGGAATGCTATGCAAGCGGACGCGTCCGGAGCTCTGTAGCTTAAATTGTGGGTTCTGAATGTTGTACCGCGATTGAACACTAGCTGTGGGGTTTGGGCCAGGTCGGTGGTATACGGAGTGTGGGTGGCACACTGGGTATGGGTGCAAAAAAAAAAAAAAAAAAAAAAAAAGGCAGAGGCTAGAGCACTCCACCGAAAAAATACTGTCGCACACAGGCGCCAGTGGGGCCCTCTCGCACAGCGAGACCTCAACCAGTACTCAACTACGGGTCAATACTGTCGGTATATATTCTCTCTATCGCCACATTTGTATAAAATTGGTAAAATATCTGTACAGCTGCCTGCAGATTGCGCTCCTTTAGGTGGTGTTACTTACAGCCCTTCCATTCCAGACCTCATTCGTGCTTCCAGGCTCCCGCCTTTCCTGCATTTATCATGATCTGCGTGGTTGGGGTGGTATACATGGAGCATACCCCCGCCAAGGTGGTCCGCTCAAATTATTGGGTCCAAAACTAACGAGTCTGTCTTATTCTACACACTACCTTTACTAAATGACATGTAATTCTCGACCTGTATCCAACTTTAACGCTAAGTCTATATCTTAATTAAGTGATTTTTTTTTCCTTTTTTTTTTGTTTTTGTTCTTTTCTTTTTCAGTAGCCTTTTTCAGCTCATTTCCCCAAATTCTGCGCTATGGCTTCCTTTAATGCGTTGAATGGAGAAGCTCTGAAACCAGGGTTCTGCAACACTGAGTTGAAGTTCTTATTCTCTTGGGATAAAATCTTAGAATGGCCTGTTCTCTTGGCTGCATTGGGCAAGTTTTTCTTTGCTTTGGAAGACTCAATAAATTCCGCCTTTTCTACTATTTTCACATTTTTGTTAGTTGGCTCATCTAAACTCATCAACAATTCATTCATCTTTGGCTTCAACTCTTCCTTGGCCTTCCTCTTCCTCCTTCTTAATGCTGATTTGGATATACCTCCACTAGTATTCAAATTTACTTCTATTTTTTGCGCGAATGTGTTGGATTTTTCCTGCTGCTTGTCTTTCTTAGACACTTTCAGGAGCTTTAAAAATGGATTCTCATGGAAGGAGTCATCTTGGGAGGCCGAAAATTCGGAAATCTTGCTTACAAGAGACGATTTCGTAGCTTTGGCTGATTTTTCTCTAAGAGTAGTACGTTTTTTGGCAGCCTGTTTTCTGTTAGTATTCTATCCATTTAATTCTGTATCCAGTAAGTCGTCTTACATACCATTTTGCGCTTATCTATGTGGGTTTAGTTGACTCTGAAGGTGTAGTAGTTTTTTTGATTTGGTTTTAATGATAATGCTGTGGGTATGCGATGAGGTGATATGCAGGAATGGCTGCAAATCAGGGAAGACAGCAAGGTATGGCATTGGTTGGAGGGAAGGAACTATACTTGGCAAGGTTAAAGCTGCTTGGGCGCAGTTACAACGATTGATATCCACGCAAGCAGCAAAGTTGGCCCAGGAAAATGAAAAGTTGGGTCTATTTATTCTGCAACATTGCATGCTGACATAGAAAATTATATAGACCGTTAAATGCTCAATTGAATTGGTGAAAAAAGGCAGAGTGCCAAAAATGTACCAGAACCTGCAACAAAATCTTCAAATCTCCGAAGCACGATAACCATAGCCTTTAGCCCCGACTTTCTCCCGAACTCTAGAACTCTCTCTAGACTACGAATATGGCACCTTCACCAACAACACACTCGCCCTGAGTCGCTAGTGATAAGTCTGCTCCATCTGCAGGACGCTACCACACCCCACCACCACCACCACCTACATCACACCGATCTAACAAGCAACCACAGGAAAATCGATATCGCCGATAAACTAGCAACAATAGTAACAACAATAGAACATACCTTCACTAAAAAACCTTGCGACCACTCAATATACCACCTGAGGCACCCACTTTAAATCTTCCCACCCTCGATGCCCCATGCCCCATGCCCCATGCCCCATGCACCCACCTTATCCCATCGATCCTGCATACATCCTGTCTTTCTATTTTTCCGCTCTACTCAAATTTCGCACAATCCCATCTGCAATAAACACCAATTGTGCCCCATCAAGGTGAAACCCCATAAACCACCAAGCAAAAAGTGGATATTTTTGTTAGACAAGTGTGCAATTTTTTCGTCTAAATACCTTTATCTGCCAGCTATATACCTGGTTCAAAATTAACACGGAGATTTTACCCCCTTCTTTTGGTGTGTTTTCTTATCTGAAAAATCAGCTGCTGATTTGCAGATAAAAGATCGATGAGCAGCGTTTCTTACAACCAAAACAGCCAGTTTCTGCTGCTGCTGCAACCACAACTGCTGTTAGATCGGAATGGAAACCGTACACCGGACAATATTACTGAAAACTTGGGAAATCTTAACATAATGCATCCCATTACCCCCAAGCAGGGTCCCCAGACCGCCTCCCACCCCACCAGCGCAACCTCATCGTCGCACCCACACATTGGTGGCAGCAGTCCACTCTCAAGTACCAATTTGAATGCACCATCAGCACTGCTGCCCACGCAACCAATTTCCGCTCCCCAGCCCAATACAGCACTCACAAGGGTCAATGTGCCCCAAGATCTGGACGATGTGTGTCCACTCGATAAAAAATCCCCCACACCCTTCACGCCGGAGATGGCCAAAGAGCAAAACGGCAATAGTGGTAGTAGTAACGGGAGTAGCGGGAGTAGCAGTAACCACGTCCCCACTAGAGCAGTGAGCCAGTCGCCAAACTCCGCAGATTTTGACAAAATCACCCCAAAATCGCATGTCATCCCTACCAAGGAAGCGGCCATTCCCGTGAAAGAAACCGCAAGAGGTGGAGGGCCCAGGTCAATGGTACCTAGTTCCAGTAGCGATGACCCCAGCTCGAAAATCTCTGCCTACGCTCGGCTTGATTTTGAAAACTTCACTTTCTTTGTTCAAACATTACAGGTAGTGCTTGGACGTAAATCGAATGATGAACTCCTCCAGAGCTCGCATCATGCAGTAGACGTTCATTTGAGTTCTAAGAAGGCCATTTCAAGGCGACATGCTAAGATTTTCTACAACTTTGGGACGCAAAGATTCGAATTGTCGATTTTGGGCAGAAACGGGGCGTTTGTAGACGACTTGTTTGTAGAAAAGGGGATAACTGTGCCCTTGAATGACTGCTCTAAGGTCCAGATAGGCGACATACCGTTTACTTTTGTGCTTCCCTCGATCGAGCCTGGAACTGATGGACTAGAGCTCAATCCGAGTGATGCAATTAATCTCAGGTCCAATTTGTACAACGGTATCAAGGCTAGCAAGAGGAAATCGGTGATCGACAAGGACAACGAGAATGCCATAGAAGATGACGAAGAAGAAGAAGAAGCAGCAGAAGAGAAAGATAAGATCGCAACAGTAACAGCTAGAGGAAGTAGTAGCCGTAGCAACAGCCGCGTAGCAGTGCCACTGGATGCAGATGTAGACATTTCTGGTGAGCAATTCGATAAGACTGTTGATGGTAGCAAGAAGAAACAGGGCCAGGAGGAGTCTAGAAAGAATTATCAGAGAAGGATGTCACTTTCCAGAAGAAAATCTCTTGCTACTGCCTCAATAGATGAAATCAATGAAATCTTGAAGGAATTGGGGCCAGAAATTGACATTGACGATGCCAATGAAGAGGATTCTGACGTTTTAGACTCCCAAATTCAGTCCATCTTGGATGAGTATAAGAGGAAGCAGTCAGTGGGCACAATCACTGCTCCCATAACTGACATAGGAGTCGATGACGACCTCTTTGGAAGGAAAATAGATATCAAGGAAGAGGAAGACGAAATAGACAAATTGGTGAACCAGCACAACCTTGCTCAGGGAGTTCTGCTAGATGAAAACCTTTTGGATGGAAAGAATGAATCCAAGGATCCCACCGAACTGCTTGACTTATCAGGTTTGGACCAGGAAATCGCTACTTTGGCTCCTTTAATCGATGCGCACCATCAAGATATGTTGAGGAAAAGTGAACCTTCTAGTAACAAATCCATTAACCCAAATTCGAGACAACTGCAGTCCCAGCAGAGCGGCTTGAAAAATCCTCCATTTACGATACATCAACCTCCCCCACGGACAACCCCGTTGATGGGGAAGCCAGCTGTTCCAAGAATGGGACGTCCTGCTTCAATCCAGCCCCCTGCTTCAAGGCTCTACGGTAGACCGGCCTCTACTTTGCCAAAGAACTCTTCAGGAGCTCCACTAGGTGGTTTGTCGAAGGCTCAGCTCGTAAATAATCGTTTGACTACAACAACATCCCCTTTGGCTGGGTTACCAACACATTTAGTTGCTGCCAACCAAGGTCCCTTAACGAACTCTCATTTAAAGGTTGCTCATGGCAGTCTAATTCAAAACAACATGCATCAACACATCCCTAAGCCAATACCTACAAAACCCCCTCAGCCAATCTTGGAAGTGCCATTGATCACCTTAGACGAAAGATCTTCTGCAAATGATAGTCTTGCCAATAAGCTTAAGCACGACGATTTTGCTGTGACTACGCCATTACTAATACACTCGATTAAAATCCTTAAGGTTTGTCAACCAAGGTCTTACCCAGATCTTGTGATTGCTCCCAAATATCCACGAAAAAGGAAAGACCACCCTCCCAGGAAGCAGCCTAATAAGAAGGTTTACTCCTTGGAAGAAATACCCGAACAATACA
The DNA here is from genome assembly GCA_030563865.1 of Dujonia oleophila. Lineage (NCBI taxonomy): Eukaryota > Fungi > Ascomycota > Pichiomycetes > Serinales > Debaryomycetaceae > Dujonia > Dujonia oleophila. The sequence continues at coordinate 81,514 of JAJMKG010000038.1, read as the reverse complement.
GGATAAAGCCAACACTCTCCTACTCTTTAATTATTACAAATGTACTAAAGAGCAAGGCGGTAAATGAAGGCTTGACGTCTTCTGATCTAGCTGAATTTATAAAGGAATCCTATCCATACTATAAGTACTGCGCAGATGGATGGCAGTCATCCATTAATCACAACCTTGCATTGAATAGAATATTCAAAAAAATTAAACAAGTCGACAATGAATGGACTTGGGGTATCGACGATGCATACGTGAATGAAAGAGAAAGGGTTAGAATGAAGCAACAAGAAATTGCGGCTTCCAAGGCTAAAGCGGCGGCTTTGAAGGCTGAAGAGTTGAAGCAAAAGCAAAGATTGGAAGCACAACAAGCAGCCGCTCAAAGCATTGCAGGTGGGAGACCAGGGTTATCGTCATATTCTTCTCTATCTTCATTCAATGGAGGTAGAACTATCCCACAATCGCAATTCATTTCACAATTGCAGCAGCAACAGAGCCAATATGGTGCACACATTGGTACAAATGCATCAGGCAAACCTAAAACAATTGCCGAACTTGCTAGTGAGATAAGAAGGGATGGACTAGTTGGATCAAAGGCTCCAATGTATTTCAAGCCAACCAGCAATATGCCACCAGGAACTGGTATTGGATCTGGCAGTGGCAACAACAACAACAATAATATTAAAGCTCAACTCGCTGCTAATAGAGCAGCTTCGTTGTCGAGTCCACAGTCTGCTGGAGGAAGTAGCTCCAATCCTGATACGACGACACCACCTCCAATCAATAATGACACCAAAAAGTCTCTTGCATATTTACAAAAGGAATTATTTACATTATATAAAGCAAGAAAGTTGTCATACAATACTGCAACAACCACCGAAATCATTACTAAGGCATTGGCTACTACAATTGCGCAAGTGAACGTAATCGGTGCGAAGGCAGGGTGTGGGAACAACGCGCTTAGCTTTTTGGTTGAAAAGGCTCCTCAGCAGGTTAGTAAGATCTTAGATATTGCTCTTAGCAAGAGTATAAAGGAGAAACAAGGTATGCTATCATCTAGGCCCTCCAGCAGAGGCAGTACACCTGGACCAAGTCCCAGTGTTGGAACCAGTCCAGCTAAGCCTTCTACTCCTTCATTAAGTACACCTATACCGAAAGCTGAGGCGCTGGGTACTAATGCTAATGCTACAGCAAATTCCAATGTGAGAAGTGGCATGCATTCCACGACAAGCTCTCCTAGTATTAGTAGATTGAACACACCGATTTCAGATAGCAATGGAACTGGTGGAGCGCCAGCGGGGATACCATCCGGACTTTCAAAACCACCACTGTTCAATTCGAAACCTCCAACTTATATCAAATCAGAATCACCACGGCCACCACAGTTCACCAGTGCTGCAGCAACAGCTAAAGCACAAATGAACTCACCAGGGTCCCACTTGTCTTCTGTTTTGACTAAACCGCCACAGTTTTTGTCCAACAAGCCTTCTAGGCCCGGATACCAGGCGCCCAAGCCACTTGCATTTACGCCAACTCCAAGCACACCGACTGGTCAGAAGAGAGAATTGGAGGATAAAGACGATCTGGGAAAAGATAAGGTGATCAGAATCGAGTAGGAAACCCAGTAAGTGGGAAAGAAAGACAAAATAATGAAATTAGATTGGATCAAAGATTCAGTCGGTGGTGGAAGTGAACTACAGAAGTAAGAAGATATGGAAGAAGGAACGAATGAAAATGGAAAGGGAATTCGCGGCTGAGACCTTTTCTTTACATAGCTTATAGCCTGAAAGGTCTCAAAGAAGTACACCTAAACATAATGACATTTTCATAATTTTGAGAGCGTCTGAGTGTTTGGGATTGGTAAATAGATTGTATCATTTGTATATTTATATGTATATTAGATCCCACAACCAGAGCGTAGCATAACAGTATTACCAGCATGGCACGTCAACTACCAGCAGTACATGGTGCTGCAATTAGTGCATATAGCATTTTCCAACAGTGCACCACCACAGCAGCCAAAAAAATTTCAAAGAAGTACACCAATTCATAGCTTTCTTGTAACATTTTCACATTTTTTAGAGTATTTGAGTGTTGAGGGGACGATCAAGCGTATTTTATCATCGTAAGTATACATGCATATCAAATACCACGGCCAGAGCGTAGCATGCTAATAGCACCACCAGAGCACTTCCTACTACCCGTGCTGCATTTAGTGCATATAGTTCGTTACTATATGCACACCTCCTCCACCCCCAAAAATCTAAAGAGCGGTGGCGATTCAAACAGCACCACTTAGCTGCCTATTCTAACGCCAATTCCGTTGTCGTATACATCCAAAACAATCAACAGAATGAACTCAATTGCCCAGAAATACACACACACCAACAACAACCACATACTCAAGGAGATAACCTCCGCCAGAGACGGTTTGGCCTCGACACACCAGCTAGAGTTATCACCATCCATCCAATTACCCCCAATTTCACAGCCCACAGACTTCTTAAGAGCCCACACGGATGATGCTTCCAACCCGGACTGTAAAATCAAAATTGCGCACGGTACTACGACTCTTGCCTTCAGATTCCAAGGGGGTATCGTGGTGGCTGTGGACTCCAGAGCCACCCAAGGTAACTGGGTTGCCAGTCAGACGGTTAAGAAGGTGATCGAGATCAACCCTTTCTTATTGGGAACGATGGCCGGTGGTGCGGCAGACTGTCAGTACTGGGAAACATGGTTAGGTACCCAATGTAGATTGCACGAGTTGAGAGAGAAAGAGAGAATCTCTGTTGCCGCAGCCTCCAAGATCTTGGGTAACTTAGTTTACGAGTACAAGGGTATGGGGCTCTCTATGGGTACCATGGTGTGTGGATACACCAAGAAGGAAGGCCCTACAATCTACTATGTTGACTCTGATGGGACCAGATTGAAGGGAGACTTGTTCTGTGTTGGTTCCGGTCAGACGTTTGCCTATGGTGTGTTGGACTCGGAGTACAAGTGGGATTTAACCGTAGAAGAGGCTTTGTACCTTGGTAAGAGAAGTATTCTTGCAGCTACACACAGAGATGCGTACTCTGGTGGTTCCATAAACTTGTTCCATGTCACCGAAGCCGGGTGGGTGTTCCACGGCAACCATAACGTGGGAGACATTTTCTACGATATCAAGGAGAAGGAAAAGAGTTTCAATAATGTGGATGGTTGAGTAGAGGTAAAAATGATAAAATAGACGAAAAAAAGAGATAAAATCTGATAAGTGGGTAAAAATGTAGAGATTTACAAATCAGTGTGAACACGAGTAGATGTAAGAAGTAGATCCAGCAAGCAGATTTATCGAGCGGCTTTTGATTAGCATAGATAGGTGCCTAAGTTGGGGACGCCATGTGGAATAAATGGGAGAATTGCTGGCTGTGGAATTACTTGCAGATCCCTACTTATGCTATAAGAGATTAACGGGAAGCTTAGATAAGCTGACTGGCTAGTGTTCATCATTGGGGAAATCAGTGAAGGTTGTGATTTTCATGAACAGTCAGAAGCATGTAAAGAGTGCGAACAAAATAGAGTGGAAAAGTGCGAAGTCAACGAGAGTGCACGATATGGGAAGTAGATGCAACGAAGGTCGCAATCTAGAAAGAGCGAGCAAGCTACAATTGGACTGTGAACCTGAATAAATGTTGCCGATGAAAGGGCGAATTGAAAATCAGAGAACGATTTATTCCGAAAGAAGTGAAGGTGAAACCAGTAGGTGTGATAGATAACAGTTACAATGTAGAGAAGATACACGAAAGAAAGCCGTACCCTAGTCTCCGGTAACACTCTTATGCTTCTCAAGTATTTTGGTGCGCTACTAGGACCTAGCTAGCGTCTCGCACAATATAAATGAGTAGGTGTATGCTGGAAATTGAACTAAAACCCTGTTCAACCAGCTCTCAAACCTAATCTACTACTATCCTCAGTGTGCTCATTCCGTTCCTATTTCAGCGAATACTTCTTTCTTGTTGGTGTATAACCAGACTCAGTTTGCTCTGCAACCATGCACCATTTCGCTGAACTGGCCAAATTTGCACCCAATTCGGCGTACATGCGCATTCACTCATCTAAGCTGGCCCAAGGAGCCGTTAAGAACATTTTCGATCGAAAAAAGAGAATAAACTACAAAAGGTACAACTCCTCTTTCAGTCGCAAATCCACTTCCGTTAGACAATCCCTCAACTTCCCAAACCTCTTCCATCCACCTTTACCATCCAGGCTGCCCCATATGCTGCATACCTTCCCCATACTTTGCAACCTAGGGCTTTGACCTAATATAACACGTGACCTGCTTCTTAGGCTCCACCTCCCTAATTTCTGCATATAGACTCGCATCTGCTCGCATGCACTCCCGCTTTTCGCAGTCTGAAAAATTTTCGGGTGGCCTCGTAGAAGAAAAAAGAAAAAGCCGAAGCCTTGATCACTTCTACTCTTATTATCCAAAGAACTATAGCCAAGATGGTATGTGATTATATGAGAAACTGTGAAATATGACAGCCGTAGTATAGAAGAGACGAATGCAGTACAAACAAGGGGAAGAAAGCCCCAGTTATATGGATTGTTAATGGACCTTACCACAGTGACCCCTCCATTGTAACATTTTCTCGTGAAAAATATTCGATATGGTACCAAAGACTGGTGTGAGCTGGACGTCAACCTCTCCAATAAATTGCTACCAACGAATGAGCATTTTTCAGAGGAGAATGGTGTCATAAGGCAATAGAAAGGATCTGTAGAATGCCTGGTCTCGATTCGAGATGAGCAGATGACCTTGTGACCTTGGAACCATAGATGGCCCCCTGCCTATTCTGCACTTAGTTCATTCAATGTGATGATTGTCTTTCTTTTATCGGTCTAGTCCCTTTCATTACTTTTATTTTAACTTTTTACTAACAAACAGTCTGCTAAAACTCAAAACCCTATGCGTGACTTGCATATCGAAAAGCTTGTCTTAAACATTTGTGTCGGTGAATCCGGTGATAGATTAACCAGAGCCGCCAAGGTTTTGGAACAATTATCTGGTCAAACCCCAGTCCAATCTAAGGCTAGATACACTGTCAGATCTTTCGGTATCAGAAGAAACGAAAAGATTGCCGTCCACGTTACCATCAGAGGACCAAAGGCTGAAGAAATCTTGGAAAGAGGTTTAAAGGTCAAGGAATACCAATTGAAGGCCAAGAACTTCTCTGCCACCGGTAACTTCGGTTTCGGTGTTGACGAACACATTGACTTGGGTATCAAGTACGACCCAGGTATCGGTATTTACGGTATGGACTTCTACGTTGTCATGGGTAGAGCCGGTGCCAGAATCGCCAGAAGAAAGAGATGTAGAGGTGTTGTCGGTAACAACCACAGAACCACCAAGGAAGACTCCATTGCTTGGTTCAAGCAAAGATACGATGCTGATGTTTTAGGATCTAAATAATTTTAATCGAAACAAGCAACTAGTGACCCTTAATTTGTGATGTAGGATTCTTTTTCAAATATAATGATTTCTTTGATACTTGTTTTTGGCTCTGATCTTTGTTTTTCTTTTTTTGGTTTTCGATTTTGGAAGTATTGGAGTTTCGATGTTTTGGAGATTTGAAGGTTTAAGTTCGACGTTCTGAAGATCTGGAGGTTTGAGTTTTGACGTCTTGAAAATATGAAGTTTTTGAATTTTTGAAACTTTTCAAATTTTGAAGCTTTTGAAATTTTGAAGATTTGGCATTTTTTGATTTCTTTGATTTCTCCGCAGCCTAAAGGGCCGAAAGGTGAAAAGAAGGTGGATGCAAATTCGCTGCCTGAACCGGCTGAAGTAAAATGGAATGTTACATAAGACGAGAGGTGAGGCTGCGCGGTGCTAGACCCTGAAAAATACTTCATGGTAATGTAGGCGAGCATTGGAGAGGAGGGGTTTGACGTATCTTCGATGACAAGGTGCTGTCTTCGGATGCCGCTCTACGGCGTGCAACGGCTGCATGGGAGGTTCGGTGAAAAAAAAGACCGACGCAATCAGATTAGACCGGAAATCTAAAGCCCAACCCACTTTCCGTGGAAGCCGTGTCTGATTCAACGCAAAGAGAGGTACAGGAATCCAATCAACAATCTTGCTTGTTATCCAGCGGAACAGGCGCCGGATAGTCAAGAGCTCAGTTGCACCGAGCCCCAAAGGAGAAGAAAGTAGAGAGTCAGACCCTTCTTAGCGCTTAGGCACCAGGTGTTCCTGCATCCAGTCCACATTGAAGTATTCAGAAGACTACAGCAATGAAGAGAGCAGGCAGAGCATGCCATTCAGAAGCGAAAGTACATGCAGCGAAGAGTGAAGGCGGAGAATCAAAGTTCTTCCCCAGTCCCCTTAAAAACACCCCACCTACCACCGGAACCCACCACTTACCACCAGAACCCAAAGTTTGCTACACCTACTCTGAGTCTAGTCCATGGAACAGGCCCTACTAGTTATGCGCTTACTGGGCCGTGCCAAACCTGGAACCCAAATTGGCAAGTGATGCGCTGAATTGAAAAAAAAAGAAAGAAATGACGCTGTGAACCACTGCTAATCAAGCTCGCACCCTAGCCTTCCACCAAGTCTATTCTGTGGCTGTTCCCGCCCTCCCCTACTTTTCTAGTCTCTAGATTACCTGATTAAGGTTTCTGCCTATCAGAAGAGTTCCCACTTAAAGATTATTTTCTAGCCATTATTCTTGTTTCTCGTAAACCTTCTCCGTAAAAAAATAAAAAAAAAAGAAAGAAAAAAGAAAATCGTGATAGTCTCCAATTACTTTTAAACTGAATCATCGTAGTCATATTTTTATTTTTGCATATATAGCTGGCTTTTTCTTTTTACTTTTCAGTGACCGTGGGAAAGAAGTCTCGCTGCATTACAAGATCAAAGAAACATGGTCATTAACACCGAGGATGTACACTACGACAATTTAATATGTAAGTATGGGCTTTAGGCATCGCACATTTGTGGAGAAGTGGAGGGCAGGGTGTTGAGGAGGCCAGACGACTTTTGTAGTATTGCTATTTTTTTTTTTTGGGGGGTTTGTCCTTTCAACATGTTCAAATTTTTTGTGCAACTACTAACATGCAGATATCGACCAGGAACCGTCATTACAGGAGAGGGCAGACGTTGAACGTCTCGTGCGCGACGAAATGATGCCTCATTTAGGAAATGTGGGTAACCCTCACACCCATGCCAACTTGGCACACACCAATTCAAATCATAATTATAACTTACACCCGATGGTTGAGCAGCTATTACCTTTATCAACCGCCGGAACTCACCTCCATAACACTTTCGCCTCGTCGCCGTCGTCAATGTTGCTCAATGAAATCGAGCGGTACGAGGAAGAGAACGATGGAGGAGACTTGCATGATGGACCAACTCCATATGGGACCATTTTAAATGAAGGGATTGATATGTCCAGATACTCAGAGTTCACTGGCGAAGGAGATGACGAGGATAGCATCAACTATAATCGAATCTATACATCGCTCTCATATTCTGCATTGCATGAACGAAATTTGGCCATAGCGAGCACCGAATCGGTGACCGAAGACTTGGTTAGGATCCAGCAGAACCACTTGAACTCAACACGAAACATAGAAAATGGGCTTTCAGCCGAAGTAAACAAGAAGCGAGAAAGACTTGATGAAATTAATGGAGAGCGTAAGAGAAGACAGGTTGATGAGTTTGAGCCTGTAAATGACTACTTACAAGAAAGATGGAAAGACGGCATTAAGAATGTAGTGGAATTGGGTATTGAGGCTGGAAAGCCAGCATAATAGGCCATTGCTACCGATTCGATGGGAGATCTCTCGGAGAGTAGATCGATAGCTGAAAAAAATGCAAACAGCCCGCTAACTACAGCTCCTGACAATTAAATGCTGCCGCAAGCTTTCTTGCGATGCGATGGACAAAATCTAACTTCAGCTCTGGATTTCAGTTACCGATTGTAATCGAACTTGGCAGTTATAGGCAAGTTTCTTGGTGTAGGACACCTTAAAAGGCATGTTGTGGGTAACTGCTTAGAAATCGTAGCTCATGGTCTTATCCAATTTGGTGTTCTTTGCTTCTTGATTGTCACCGAAGTAGGTATATAAAGTATAGACAGCCGGAGCTAGGGCACTTAAATCACATACTTCCGTGTTATACTTGGCTACGAATTGCAATTTTGTCATTTATACTTACAAGGCTAATAACATAATGAAACTAACTGTAGAATTATTCTCTAAAATGGTCTATACACATGCGAGCTACAGAATTAGGGTCTGTACGGTTGACAGCAGTTGAAGTATAATCTGAATGGTATATACGCTTGCAGGCTGCTTGCAGGCTGCTTCCTTCAGCTGAGTGCTGCTATTGGTATCTTGCTAAGTGGGCCTGCATAAACTGTTGTGACCAGACACTAGAATGCAAAGCTTTTAACCTTATGCCCGTGGGTTCGGGAGTGCTAGCAGCTCACACTCTCACACTCACTCACTCTCACACTCTCACACTCTCACACTCTCACACTCACACCACATACACACACCCTATATAGCATGTACGTAGTTGGCTCGAGAGCTGTCATCATGTATCAATCCACGTGATCACATTTGGATCTACTTCTACCTCTAGTCTCCTCCGGGTCAGAGCTGATGATTCTCGGATATGCCCTACGAAATGTACACAGGTATACGTACACAAGTGGAAGTGGACACTACGCAAGTAGAAACAGATACATACACATCTAGAAACAGATGTATACACAGTAGATATGAATGAAGACACACCTTGCCCAGGGCACGTGATCAGCTCTCGGTCTTCTTCTTACTAAACATCATGTCAGCTCGGGATGAACCAACGTTGATAATCCTTGGGCATCCCTCGCGATCCTTCTCTAATGTAACGCATTCCAAGCAGTAGTACGAAGGAACTCCTTCCTCGAATCCATTCCCGCAAATTATGCATTTCTTTGCAAGATGGCCGAAGGAACATTCTCCGCATATTCTCACTCTGGTAGTAGATTTGACGTACGAGTCGCAAATGGGGCAGCGGCCATCGCATTGTTGACAAACAAGTCCCGTAGCGGGGCCTGTCTGTTTCATGCACTGAATGAGGTCATACTGGTGCCGAGACATGATTAGAAAGATCCTTATACCAGTCGTCAGCTCTTGAGTAACCATCGCCACTAAAGACGACGGCTAGCAGCTCCAAAAATTTTGCGCTCTTTCTGGAAGGGTCCGGGCTTCGAACCATGAATTCGCTTCCCTTTTGCCTATTGCCGCTATCTGGGAGGTACAAGAGCACGAGGTGTACACCTACGCTTCTTACCAACCCAGTAATATAAATTATCGTATATTTTCAAAAAAATACAACTTGACAGTATCTAAGTAGAAAGACAAAGAAAAGCAAAAAAAAAATGGATCTATCCAAGAGGGATCAGCAGCCAAATATCCCCCGCCATTCGCCAGTCCCTGGCCCGCCCTCTGAATTTGGTGAGGATGAAGAGTGTCCTGTATGCTTGGACCCAATACTTCCCTCCAGCACCATAGGGACCATACAGTCCTGTTCACATTACTACCACGAGACCTGCATCAGAACGTGGTCACTACACTCCAACTCGTGCCCTACCTGCCGTAGATTGTACCGCAAGGTAGACATCCTGGTGAAGAGTAGGCCCCAGGTCAAGCTTCACCTGCTTACTGTGCAGGACAGAATCCCTGCCAACGATGCCATCGAGAGTATACCCTCTGAATACGTGCAAAGCGCCGGTAGCTCTACAGTAGGTGGTTCCTCGTCGTTCCCTGCTCCTGCTTCATCGGAGACCAACCCAAATGCTGCCGGCAGCGCCTCTATGGCCGACTACGCCGGATCTGTGTGTACCATTTGTACCAGCTCCCAATATAGACCAACCTGGAAGATGATGTCCTGCACACAGTGTCTCTCCAGCTTCCACTCCCGATGCCTTGGGGTACGGGCCAATATCGACATCTGGTACTGTCCCATTTGCGACAGTGAGCAAGTGGCGCCCCCTACAGGACCCATTGCTACTGCTGGGACCTCCATACGGAGTTTGGCGTCCATCATGGGCGAAACGAGGCGGCGGCGAGTCACTCCGTCGCTCAACTCTCGCATAACGGAAGCTGTATTCAGGAATCCAGCTTCCTCCTCTTTATACATTGGTAGCACGTCCAGTTCTTCTTCTGACTACGTGCGATCTTCAGCTTTTGGTGGTTCAGGTGGTGGTCCTCCGCGCTCGCGCCGCTCTGGCTTGGTAATATTCAATAATAACGACGAGCTAGAGGCTAACTTCGACCAGGACGACGAAGAATCTCGACCTGACGTCCCTTCTCTGCTGGTATTCAACGGAGGGGTGTTGCGTCGAAGAGAATTGAGGCAAACTGAATTGCTTTCGCCGGAAGAGTCGCAATCCTGGGACAGTTTCATGAGAGCGAAGGAAATAAACAGCGGTGATGCTCCTGCACTGGGCCAGGAGCCTGTGCCTGTGCCTGAGCTTACCGCTTCATCTTCGAGAAGTTTGGAAGCGAAAAAGGACGAAGCTCCGAAACGTAGACGCCGCCGGAAGATCACGAGGGGGATAGAAGACAAGGAGGTGGATTTGCAGAGCGCTAGCACCACCGCTACTAGTGGAGCTGGAGCTGGTGGCTACTCTCGTATCTCTCTGCTCATCAGTCAGATGAGGGCTCCTTCACAATCCAGGGTCCCTCCCTTGCACCTGCATCCGAGTCTATCGACCAGTATAAGCATTAGCTCTTCAGCACAAGAAAGCAGCGATGGCTCGCCTCACGCCCTGAGTCCTGACGTTGTTATGGTGGATAGCGACTCCTCGTGCCCCTCAGAAGAAGATTTGACCTCCAAAAGAGTCTGTAGATCAGACAGTTCCAGCACCGTGGTCTCTTCAGCACCAGACATATCATTGGAACAGAAGAATTTGATTCAGTTCCACATCAGAAACCACTTGCGGCCGATGTACAAGCCTAATTCTCCAGACTCAAGTCAGACTATCACGAAGGAATCCGAGTATATCGAAATAAACAAGAATCTCTCACGGCAGATATACCGTCGGATTCTGGGGCTCTCGGATAGGGAATCCATATTCGAGAACCTGGATGCCTTGCGGAAGCTTGTGGATGAAGTTGTGTCTAGATGGAAGGTAGGCTACACCGGGTCTACGTAGAGCGGGGCCCAGTGTCTACAATATGTGTATATATATTTATATATTTATAAGGTTTAATCTATTTAGTGTAAATTAGTATTTTTATATTTTACTTACCTACGACGAGGTCCCTTTGGCTTGTTGAACTTTAATCTTGTAGAGGAAACAGTTTCGTCTTCCTTTTGTTCGCTGAACTCACCGAGTTCCAACTCATCCAAATCTCCAACTTCAAAACTCTTGTCTACTGACAAGTCGTGGGCTTCAAGTACCAGCTTGATGTGGTTTAAAAGAGATTTCTTGTTGGATGCGTACACCATTCTCTCCTTGACTTTTGACCCAGAGGGACAAGAATATATGAAGGAGACTTGCTTGGGGGCATGGTGGAAGAGCGCATACTGGGGGTGTGGGGCCGTTTCAGTGGATGCCGATGCCGAAAGGTGAGAGATCAAACTGGAAGGCTCGACTGACTTCTCAGACGATGTAAGCTTCACGGTTTCCGTGGGCAAATCTATCTTAAATGCCAACAATTGGCCCGGTGTTTCGAAAGACAGGAGTGCTGCTTCCAAATCGGAGTCAATCGTAAACAGAACACCAGTGGTAGACTGGGACAGAGCATTTGCGGCAGAAGATAAGGATGAAGCCGAAGAAGAGTGAGGAGTGCCATCCATTGAGGCTAACTGCTTCTTGTATCTATCGTTGGTCTCAGCAATGGAATAGCTCTGTAAAGAATTGATTTGTTTCAACAACTTCTCTTCCTCAGTGAGTAAAAGTTCCGAATCGGTAGCATGACTAGCGATCTCCTTGTTGAAATTGCTTAACGATACCTCAGGGAGCTCGCTCCAGGCGAAAACGTGGGACTTTTTGAAGTTACCCAGCCCCAATTGTGTCAAGAGCGTGGATTTGGTGGAAGCATAAAGCATCTTTTCACGGATGGGCGATTCATCAGGGATGTAACTGGCGAAGAGAGACGATTCCTCATCAATTGGTATAATCAAGTAAGCAGGAGTAGGATGCGAAGCCGAAAGATGGTTGGCTACGGATTCAAAGTGGTCTGATCCTTGTGACTTGAAGCTTTTATCTTCTTCCAAGGTGACACCTTCTTCAGAAAGACGAATCACCAACGGTCTCAGGTTACTCAACGACGTGTAAGTCGATAAAAGCGTTTCAGATGCTGTGATCCCTGATTGTGTGGACATTTTTGAACAGAAATATGTACTAATAAAAATATATATGCTGAAAAAAAAAAAAAGGATGTACTTAAACGATTTGAAACCACCCTGCAAAAGTGGCGCCTCTATAGAGAAATTTAAACCAGAGACTCCCAACTACCACCTAAAAGAGAACTGGTGCGAATTTACGCCTGACCGTTGAAATAGCGAGTGCGCAGAAGTTCACACAAGCACGATTGTGCGACGGTCGCGGGTGATTGTTTTTGTTTAGATCAAAAGAAAGTGAGGCTAGCAGAAGTGTATATAGTTTAAGTAACAGTGGTTAGTTTAAGTAACAGTGGTGGCAAAAGATGTTCGGCTTACTCTCAAGCAGACCTATATCCAAAATCCCGAACTATGATAGGAACGACTCGATCGATCTCCAAATCAAATCGCTCTTGTATGTGTTCAAACGGCTCCAGATCAACAAGTTCTCCTCGTTCTACAAACAGAACCCCATCCTGAAGAAGTACGAATTCAAGTATATTGCAAGCTACAGTGGGAAAGACTCGTCGGCTTACTATGACAAGCTAGATGCAACTTACAACATTGGCTCCTTTGAAGATATACTCTTGGACGATGAGTACAGGGTCATGGTAGACTATGGTAAAAACAAGTATAGATCGCTTTGTATAGTTTCGGAGCTCCCTAGCCCCAATCTCTCGCGGCCAGGGTCGCCGGTCAAGGGGGAGTCCACACTGACCACCAACCATTCAGCAGACGGGGAAGCATACCCAACCATTGTTGACTATAAGGACAGGCCAGTGAAGAATTTTGGGTTTATTCATCTCCCATGTGATAATATCTCGATCGATATGATTTGTAACGTTTTGGCACACTCGCCGATATACGCCGAGCATGCATCCATTGGATTTACCTCACGGTACCAGTACGCCAAAGAGAGTGTAGAAGATGTGATGGCGAGTGATACAAACTACAACCACATCAGCAAAATGACTCTCACAAAGAGACAGCATGCATTGATCATCAGAAAGTACTTGACCACTCTAGCCTTCAATGTTCAATTGAGCAGAATATATGAAGAGTATGTAAGGCAAAGCGCCAACACCAGTGCACTCCTTCCTCTGCCACTGTTTCTGGTGCCCACTCTGCCTCGTAAGTTGGCATCCTCGACCAATTTATCGAGATCGTCGTCTTCACTTACGAAGCTTGAATCTCCTGTTTTCCCAACTTCACCATCCAGTCCAAAATCACCCAGCTCGCCCACTAATACGAGAACTTTGAAAAGCAAACCTTCAATATCAAAGATGAAGCTCAATGAACTAAACACGCCGATGATGCTGGCGCCATCTGCTTCGAGCTTACAGGAAGTTCCTGAGAAGAAAATCGAGGTGCAACTTGAAATTTGGGAAAAGTGTAAGAATGCTGTGAACGAAAAGGTGATGAGGGAAAGAAGGCTCCTCGCGGTGCAGAGAGACCAAACGAGCTAGTCAGTGGAGCTTTTTGTTGTTGCATTATCATTATCATTATCATTTTCATTATCATTATCATTATTTATTGTGTTATTATTAATTACAATCTATCTATAAACTGTGCCAAAATTTGTATAGGTCTTCATCTGGTTCCAATCCTTCGTAACTTGATTCCGGTACATCTCCGTCGACGTAGTAGTAGTGTTCGTCATCGAGGTAGTCTTCCTCGGTGGCCGTGCAAGCCATGGGCTTAGAAAGCACAATCAAGGTTCTTTTTAGGCTGTCTAGGTTGGTCGACCGAAGAGCAAAGCTAGGAGGTTTCCATTTCTGAATTTTGGATGGCTTCAAGTCCAAGTCTAGCCATGGGTAGATCAATTCGATTTTAGTGCATGGGCCTGCAGCATTCCGCTTGAGATGCCTGTCAGTTATCCCGCCAACGGTGTTGCTTCTGGGCCTGGAAACCTTTCTGAGAATATTTTGAGACATTCTAACCAATTGAAGCACTCACCTGATAAAAAAAAAATATGCGAAATCTCCACCGCTGGTGGTGCTGTTGTTTATATGACTTTTATATCATGCCATTTAGGAAATTGCACCCAAAACTTTTTGTGGGGGAAGCGACAATAAGATGGAGAAGCCAGAAAAAATAAACAGAGCCGAAAAAAAAAAAAGAAAAAAAAAAAAAAAAGCGCTTCTCCAACTAGTGCCCCTACCGATGTGGCTAGCTTGAGCATTTAGCAAAGAAGCTTACCAGGTGGGTGTGGTACTCCGCTTGTTCAACAATTTTTTCCGCAGGTTTAGAGCATGATTTCTCGCAGTTTGAAATTATCCAGCCGGTCACTTGCGCATTCCGCTCGTAGATGCAATCTCTTCGGCGGATCCAAGACTATCAACCCAACCAGCGGGGGCGCAAATTTAGAGGCTCCGTCAGGTAAGGGAGAACTGGCCCCGGATCCAGTCGACCTCATCAAGAGAAACGATATGCTTGCCTACTCTCAAAAACCTCGTAATAATATCGAATCTGTAAGATCTAACGGCTTCTTATTTTCTAGCAACATTTTTGTAAGCTCACCCTCTGAAGAGACCGGTGATGTCATTGGCACTTTGCTCCTTGATAGTGACATTTTTGAGGTGAATTTGGGCGCGAACGGATTTCGCATCACTAACGGATTTATGGTGGAGTTCGATGAGCTGACTGTGCTTACAGTGTTTAACAAAATCCACCCCAAGCCTGAAATAGTGGTTGTAGGGCTTGGAAAGCAGTCTAGGGTATTGAGCGAGAGCAACAGGAAATACTTTTCGAATCTTGGTATCCAGATCGAGGTTTCAGACAGTAATAATGCAGCACAGAATTTCGACCTTTTGGCTACCGAGAGACCAAATGTGGTGGGTGCATTGATGTTACCTCCCAATGTATAGTACCAGTATTTATGTAGAATTTATATAGATATGTAAAAGAAAGGATAATGTATATAGAGAAAGACCTTAGGAGTGGTTAATATAGAAGATGTTACAGTAGTTATTGTAGCGTTAGAGCTGGTGTAGCCTTAGAGCTGGTGTAGCCTTAGAGCTGGTGTAGCGTTAGAGCTGGTGCAGCCTTAGAGCTGGCGTAGACTTGAGCTCTAGTAGCAACTACTCATTGCATTCATATGCTTATGTGTGGTAGACTGTGGGTATTAAAGATCTTGCAGTAGCTTTAACTAGAGAGCGTTTACAGCTGTGTAATTGCCCTTCTGCACAAATCTTCGCCTATCTCTCTTTCTTCATTTCTTTCTAGTTGTTCGCCTGAACAGTTAGTGGTAATTTCATAACGACTTCCCACTACATCCTGCTTGGGTGCACATGTACAGTTTCTTGGCTCCTACTATACTACCAGCTCCAGGCTACTTTGGAAACTCTCATCGCAATTGGCCATCTTACTAGCTCATCGCCATTGAATTAACCTCTTACAATCACCACAAGTTATGCTAGCATTTACATTGAGTACATATATACGTAGTGAGTCACTAATTAGGTCTGGAATCTTGGTCCAAGATTGAGTCTTCCCCTTGGTCCTTGGGAAATGCTCCTTGTAATGCTTGACACGAAAATGCTGTGTATTGGGCGTCGCCAGAATTCTGGGTATCCAGGTTAGGTGAAGGTTCACCGTTTGGCCCGTATCCGTTGTATATGATCTTTTGATGCTGAGGAGTGCTCATCATCATCATCATCATGGGGTTCTGCTGAGCCATGTTCTGCTGCTGCTGGGAAGATGAGAGTGGCCTACCAGATGTTTGGGGAGGCGGCATATTTCCAAACATGTGTTGCTGCTGCTGTGGCTGCTGTTGCTGGAGATGAACTTGCTGCTGTGTAGGGTAGTAAGCATACTGCTGCTGCATGAGTAACTGCTGGATCTTGTTACCCTGTCCAGGAGATGGCTTTTCAAACATTTTGTCCAAGAAATACTTTGAGTTGGGAGTAGACGATGTGCCTCCAAGTTCAAACGAGGAGTGGTCGGTGGAAGACATGTTTAGATGAGAAGTGTTCATGGAGTTATTGTTGATGGACATGAGACTGATTTCGGCTGCAGGGGCTACGACCGGCTGGCGGCCAGGAAGCTGTTGCGGGTGCTGTTGTGGAATATTCTGTGGATGTTGATGCTGTTTTTGGGTCTGCTGATGCTGCTGTAAGTTCTGGTTCTGCGCCTCCTTCTTCTTCTTCTCCTTCTTCTTCCCCTTACCATTCATCAACGTATGCATATCTGTGAATACAATCTGGAACTTGTTCATTCCTGCTTGCATCTGGGCCTTGTTCTGGCTCTTCTTGCCGTCCGGTCCTGTACTGGTTAAGCTCTCTGAGGAGATACCCCTATGAATTGCCTTAGGCTTTTGTTGAGGAAGCTTTTTGGATCCGGAAAAGACCCCCATTGCAGGCTTGAAATCGTCGCCATCGATGATCTGTTTACAAGGAGCAGCTTTAGCTGAATCAGCAGAGCTGTCTTTCTTTGGTGTGGGACTGGGGGGCATCAAGTCGACGCCATCGGCAGCAGGGGACTTGTACGCACTGGACATGATGACTGTAGAGGGCGACGATGCAGATATGGGCTTATGTGGGGTCAAGAAGTTGTTGTTGTTATTAGTATGTTGATTTTTGCGGTCAGACTTGCTCTTGGAGGGTGTTTGCTGATTGAAGTATGACTGTTTGATTTCCCTTAACGCCATAGGCTTGTCGGCCGCTTCAGACAGCTCGTGATCTCCCTCGAGGCGGATCTGCCTATCGCTGTCGTCGTCGCTGGCGTCTTCATCTTCGTCGTTTTCATCGTCTCCCTCTCCTCCCTCGTCGGCGTTGGCACTGATGGAGAGGTTGGACAATTTGTACGGTTGTCTGGGCGGAGTGTCGACCTGGGTGATGGATCTCTTGACTTTGTTGCTGCTGCTGCCGCTACCACTGTCGTTTCCTGACCGCCGGGAGTCCTGGAAGATCAACTTTCTCACTGAGCTCTTCTCTGTGCTGTGGATTTTGAATTTGGAAGGTGTGATGGTGTCCAAGTCCTTTAATGGAGTCTGCCTTATTGGGGAGTCCATGAAGAAATCCGCCAAGTGGAGGGATTTATCGTGGAATGGGGTCATTTGGTTCAAGTTGGCGCTGGCCATGCCGCTTCCAAAGCCAGAATGCAAGTTGTGGTTTAAAAACGGGGTCAAGCTGAGTCCTTGAAAGTCTTCGTTTCCACCGACATTAGGGTTATTGTTGTTATTAGTATTACTGGTTGTAATGTTAAGGTTACTGCTACTGCCTACTGGTATGCCCGGCCACTTTGAGTTGGGCGTGTACGATATCAACTGATCGCTGAATATGGTTTTAGAGATGAGCGGTGTCCATCCGGTTATTCCTGTGGGTATGCCTCCGGAGTAGAGTTTTTGTGCAGATGGTGGCACTGACGAAGGGATAGTGTTCTGGGTTGGGTTCAAGTTGCCGGTGTTTGTGGAGATTGGCGTGTCCTTGCCCTTGGAGGTTTTCTTTTTCGATTTTGACGGTTTGGTGTTCGATTCTGCGTCGGGGAACGAATACATGAGCGGGTCTATTGTCTGCCTGGACGGCGACGAGTGTAGGAAGTTAGACATGGGGTGATTCTCAGTCCACTAGTGCTTGAAGGGGGGGTGTATGTGTCGGAATTAATATAGTCCACTAGTGCTTGGAAGGGGTGTGTGGAAGCGAAGGTGGACTGTGGGAATTGAAAGTGGCACCGCTGGAGTAAAGATGTTTGTGCGTGTGTGTTCCAGGAGCGAGTGTGGTAAGGTGAATGTTTCTGTGTTTACCCTGGATGGAATCTTATGATACAGTCCTTCGATGAATATGTGCTACAGAAGAAAAGGGCTGAAAGTGATCCAAAACAAATAAGAAAGAAAAAAAAAAAGAACGCTGCTATTTGTCTATTGCATGTGCCCTGAAACAAATAAAAAAAGCTTGTACACTTTTTTGTTTACTTTTCTATCAAAAATTCTTCTATCGTTTTCGGTTTCTTTTTTTTCCCTCTAAAACTTTGTTCTTTGTTTCGTGCTATTAATATGAGCACCTTCGGATAAAAGTATTTTTCTAGTGTGATGAACAATAATCCACCATGACATTGTTTTGTTTTCAATGTATGAGAATCTCGGAAAATAAACAACAAACAAAGCAAGCTTGCAATTGGGAGGGACCGTGTTTTTGTGTCACGAAGAGGGGTACGAAGAGGTGGTAGGTCTGCTGCCTGCAGATACTCCAGAACAAGGCGGAAAGAGGCATCATGGCGAGACCCTGAGTGAGAATCTGGTTTACGGCCTGCGCGGATGAGGTTTAGCGGGAGTGGAGGGAGTGGTTGCAAGGGAGAGATAGCTGCTGTATCAGTTGCAGTGAGCAGCTGACGGGAGAGAGGTGGCTGGAGACTTGAATACCTGGCTGCCAGAGGAGTATACGTTTAAATGTCGATCCTGCAGGAAATATGCTGTGGGCCCTGTCCTTTAGTGGGGCACAGTGCTTGGGCGGGCGCATTAGGCGGCACATTTCTTAGGCGGTGCTCTAAACAAGTACTGGTTGATGGACAAGCACCAGTAGCACATATAAGGCTTCACTGCAATTACCGTAGAAATTACCGTACTACTATGACTGTGGAGCGGAGATACTAAATAAGCTTTTTCTTCTCTCACTATAAAGTCTTCGAAGTGGTTCAGATGTGGTGCGGTTGTTCTATTCCGCGCAAGCGCATGGATTGAGGCTGCGCAGCCGATATGTACTCAAATTGGTACCTTACAATAGACTACAATAGGCTACAATAAACTTTTCTAAACTTAAAAGGATTGAACTAATCCAAAGTCAACTTCTGATAACACAAGGGAAGGGGGCCCAATTAGCTAAACAAAAGCTGCTATGTCCAGTGGGCTAGTAGATAGCCTAAGAGACACCAGTTCACCTATGGCCTCATCTATCGTCTCGTATTCGACTGCGTCAGATTACCTAAGCAGAGAGCCCGACTGCCCATAATAATCTCGAATTGCTCACTTTCAACTCTAATCTTTGCTTCCTTCTACGACATTTTGCACCCATTGTTCCATTGCCATATATGGGCTACGGAAAATTCGGCGCGGCTCGTTGAGTATCGACAACTTCAAATAGCGCCATGTTCAGGCAAGTTGAGCCAATCTACCCATTTTTTTTCTGCAACCTACACTCTAATTTACACCTCTTTTTCTTCTTTTTATATTTTTCAGCTAAAACAATCTTATAAAATTACAAATTGACTTTTTCTTCTATCCTTTTATCATATTAAAGAAAAAGAATTAAAACACAGTTATAGTAAATCAATGACGAATTCAAATAGTGGGAGGGGGATGGAGGGTTCAAAATAAATAAAAAGAAAAATAAAATAGACCTAGCAAGGGCAATCTTATTGAGTCTTATTGAGTTCTTTTTCTCTTTTTTTTCCGGTTTTTTAGGGGGGAGTTCTTTTTACTTTTTTGTTTTTCTACGCTTTCTAAAGGCTCGCGCGCTCTATTTAAGCAGTAGCCTTTTGTTCTTCATCCCACTCTTGTTCAGTAACATGTAAGTTGTCGGTTTCTTCAGCCAAGTCGTCTTCATCGTACTCGTCTTCGTGAGCAGCCAAGGACAAAGTTGGCTTGACAACAGCAGAGTCGAAAGTCCAGGAAGCTAAGGCATTTTCAGCGTCGATGATGATTTGCTTGGAAGCTTCGTAACCGTCATATGCAGGTCTAGTTTCACCTGGAGTAACTGGAGATTCGTCCAATAATTCCAAGAGAGCCTTTCCGTAACCAGCGATCAAGGCAATCTTTTCAGCGTGTTCTCTAGTAGAGTCGAATTGGTAGTTGAAGGCAGTCTTTAACTTTTCTCTAGTGATGTTAGACAATTGCGCTTCGGCGACCAAAGATTCGGCTTCAGCTCTGACCAATTCTTGCTCTAAGACGTTAATCTTTGGAGATTGAGGGTCCTTGTACTTCAAGTAAGCAATTTGGTCGGTGATTTTTTGTTTTCTTTCTCTTGATGGTTGAACAGACAGTTCAATGTCTCTGATGGACTTGATGGTGATTCTGTACTGGTCATATCTGTCAATGAATTGGTCTTCCAATTCACCAATTTCGTAGATTAAGACTCCCAACTTGTCGGTGATATCAGAGATATCGTCGTCGTTGGCTTCACCCCAAACAGACAATTGCTTGGCAACATCTTTTCTTTCTCTGGCGGTGATTTCGATGGATCTCATCAAGTTCTTTTCCATCTTGATCAACTGGGCCAATTTTCTAGATAATTCTGGTCCAGTGGCTCCAGCAACTTGCTTTCTGAAAGAGTGGGAAATGGATCCCTTACCGAAAAACTTCGACTTGGTGGAAGAAGTTGGTGGTGGAGGGGACTGCAATTGTGCTGCAGTAGGAGCTCTTTGAGATCTAAGAGAGTAAGTTCTGTGCATTTTAGGGTTTTAACTTAGTTTAACTATAAGTACAGCAAGAGAAAGGAGAAAGGGGGAAAAAAAAAAGAAGAGGAAAAGAAGAAGAAGACTATCTAGCAATTTAAATTACACCACGAAAAGAATCCAAATTTATCGAAATTTTTTGCAGGGCGAAATTTTAGGGAGCGCGCCGGTTGTGATAAAAAATATAGGGAGGGAAAAAGTGGGAAAAAATAAAGGAAAAAAAAAAAAAAAAAAAAACCTGGGCCAGTGGAGTGTGCCACAGGCGTGTTGATAAGGTCGGAGAAGGAAGATAGATTGGTTTCAGAATGGTCTGGGGATGGGGTTCAGGTTTAGTCATGTTTAGTGGTTTCATCTGTTTCATCTGTTTCTTGATAGTTGTCCATTCCCTTCTCTATCAGCTAAAGGGTGGCTTGCCCATTGTTGCCCATTTCATCCACTGTAGTCAATTTCCAAAAGTGGCTGGCTTGTGTCTCGATTCTTCGACTCGTGCATGTCACGCACTACCCGCATATTGGAAAGTTTGCTTTTTCTATGGGCCCACATAATCTGTTTGTTCCCTGAGCGAGTGCGTGCCCAAACCTCCGCACTTTGTTTCGATATAAATTTGTCCGGATTCGGCAATATTGGCACCTTAAAGGAGCTCGACGAAACTGGGACGGAGATCCTGGATCTGGTAGGAACAGTGAGCATTGGTGTGTGTATTGGACTTTTGCTATCGCAGTGTATGGATATATTATTATATTCAAGTACATTTATAGACACATCAGGTAGATTTACCTGTGTTTATCAATTATTATTTTTACTGCAACGTCGCTAGTGCAGCGGAGGTGTCTGCTCGTCTCGCGCTCGTCTACCAATTACCGCCGCAGATTTACTATCAGTCGCACCAATTTGCTCCAAAATCGCAAGAAATGCGAGCAGACGTAATTTCGACGAGCCGATTTAAACTCTCACTAAAAGCCAATTTTAGTCCTGCACTTTCCTTCTCTGTCGGATTACCTCTGTTAGCTTAGTGCAACTGTCGGTGTATTGTACCTCCTGTCAGTGCTAAAGTCTCACTTGATGAAAAGTAATCACCACTGTTCCACCACTTTCGATTTTTCACTCGCTCCTAGGCATTTCTCGAGGCACTCGTCGTAATTGGGCCCGTGCCTTGTTCAAGATTATACTTTAAGCGAGATACTCTAATATTTTCTCTCTTTTCAAAAGTGCAGCAAAAATTATTTTATGGGACCCTGGGGGAACTCGTCGAAAAAAGGACAACGAAACTGGGGAAACCAAATAAGTTCATACCACTTCCCATAATGCTAACACACATACCACCGTAAGGGTAATCCCGACCCTTCTCGTTGGCCTTGAAGGGCTTGAGAGCCTGATTTCCCTCTAGCAGACGAATTTGTAGAAAGTCACGTGCCACGCACAATGGTTGCACCAACCTTACACCAGACAGGCCATCTCTTGGCCAGAATACACCATGCAAACAGCCACGAAAAGAAGACCAGAAACCTGAAAAAAAACGTAAAGCATGTACACCTGGCTCTAACCACACTAACCTACCTCCTTCCTCACCGCACTCTTCTTCTCCCTCTCGACCATCGTACTCCTCTCTCCACGCTCAGCGTACCTGGATCCTGCATACCGCTCCCCACTATGACGTAAATTTCTAGAACGCTTTGGAAGGATACGGTGCAGTACCACATCGCCTTTTCCCAGTCTCCACCGTTTGTAATCATCTTAACCACCTACCTGGAGCATCCAATCACCCCAAATCGCAGTAGAAAACACCGTGATCGATGTACTTGGATGATTTGAAAAAATTTCTCATCGAATTACCCCGGAATTCGGACTTCCAGTATGATTCTAGAACGGATCATTTGGTCCCGTTGGCTCTCTATTACGCCGCATCCGATGATGGGAAGTACTTGGAGAACTGGTTCCCAGATATCTCATACCATCAACAAAATATGTTGAAAAATTATAATATTCCCAACAATGTAGATTTATACGGAGTGCCATTCTATAAAAAGCCATCTAAATCCGAATACGGTTCTTATACCCACCCTCCAGGCAAGACATGCCTGAGGGAGATTTTGCTGGGCGAAAACACATACCGATGCGAGCAGTGTGGGTACGACAACTCGTGTGTGTTATGTTACCACTGCTTCAATGCAGATGACCACGTAGGACATAATGTAGTTATTCATACCTCGTTCCGAGACGGCGGAGGGTTTTGCGACTGCGGAGACCCCGATGCGTTCAAGAACTTGAACTGTAAGTGTCAATCGTCCGCTACCAGTAGTAGCAGTGATATGGCAGTAGAGTTGTCAAGCGTAGAGCCCGATTTTAAGCGGGCGATATCTGAAACTATCAAATTCTGCCTTAACTACATTCTCGATGTGACTAATTGTGACACTCTCATGTTACCATTTGTCCATGACAATACCGGAGCATCCAGCGCTCTCTTGCGGGAAGTGTCGAACTTGTCTTCATTGCCGCAATCGAGATATGGCTACAGCTCGCAAGATGTCAACTCCGAAGATGTTTGGCACTTGATCTTGTGGAACGATGAGATCCATAACTATCCGCAGGTCCATATGATTCTAGGCAAGTGCTTTGGGTTTAGCGTAGAGGAAGCGGAAGCTATGGCAAGAAAGATCAATGACAACGGTAAGGAGATAGTTCAAACGTCTTCGGACTTTAACAAGCTCCTAAAATCTCAAAAGGAGTTGCGGAAAATTGCCATGTCTACCACAATTATCAGTGGCCGTGACTACTATAGACAGCATATAATAGACCAGATGCTTTCATGGATCTTGCAAATCACATCGTCATCGCATTCCCCTAAATCGTACCTCAATTTCCAAGCTACTGTGACCTCCATATTGGCGGAATTGTTGTTGGAACCACACGTTGAGTTGGCTACAAAGTTCCCTATTGAAATTATTTCGCCTAACTTGGAGAATTCGACACAGAAGTGTTACGAAAACGGATTACTTCTCGAGAACAATGACTTTCCTTATAATGGGCTCTTCAAAGTTAGAAGTGAAGACGAAGATGGATGTAGTAACGACAAGATTTGGTTCCAATCTGCTTCAAGTGTATTGGAGAGAGATCTTATAGATAGGAAGAAGTCTAACTACTTTGACAAATCCAGGGTTCAGTATTTGATGTTGTTCGAAGTTAGATTTAGTAAGCTTGTAAGACACAGCTTATCCAAATTGTTGACTACTACGTTAATTTCAGACACTGAAACCAAATTCCAGTTTGCTAAGCAAATTATGCAAATATATCCAAACTTATTGACATGCTTGGCACTAGCTGATAGGGAGGAGGGCTTGAGTTATCTTTCTAGCGTGGCCCATCAAGTGTTCAGTTGCCCGGCAACTATAAAGCACATTGTACGTATGAATGATGGGAAAAACGTAAGGAACCTTCTTTGCCCGTTAATAGACATAATAGAGCGATACTCTAGTGCTACAAACGAAGAGTACATGTATAACCAGTACATCAACTTACCAGATGATGACGGATACCAAGTGGATAGATTCAATAGATCGGTAAAGAGTGCCATCCAAGTGGGACTTTACAACTTCAAGTTCTTCTTAGAAAAGAAAAATTTCGACGAGGATGACTTCAAGTTATTTTTGACTCGTGATAACTATATCTTGACCTTTTTAATTTTGAGGTTTTTCCAAGGAATGTGGCCAAATAAGAAGAAGTATGGAGATCATGTTGAACACGAGTCGAATGATTTTGCGATTAGTTTCCAAATCATCTCGATTGTCTTGGAAAGTCTTAAAGTTCTCGCAGATTCTCACCTCATAGAGAAGATCCCGGAGAAGAGACTAGAAGTGACTAAATATTTCATCAACCAGGCGCTGTCAGCAGTGGTATCCATGATGTCAAACGGGGTCGCCAATTTTAAAGTAAGTGAAGAAACTACCAGCTTTATAAATCCAATCCAATCTTTCATTTCGTATTTGGCTAGGTACAAGGGGTTCGATCTGGAATTAGAAAAGTTCTTTAAGGAAGAGTTTTCTGGTCCATTCATGAAGATTTCTGATTTTTCATTAAGAAGTATTGTGCTTGCTTCTCAGATAAAAATTGGATTTTGGGTCAGAAATGGATATTCTGTCAATACCCAAGCTAACTGCTACTTAACAGAAATCATCTCTGATACATGTTACATGCGAGATTTACATTTAAATCAAGTTGCATGCATTGTTGATGACCCAAAGACTACTTTGTACAATTTTTTGGAAAGATGGGAATTGAATGAATGGTTTACTTCAAGAGATGGTAGAATGAAGTTCGAGGAAACAATTTACGAAGATAGATTCAGTTCCATTGTTGAAGAATTCATTAACTTTTTATATATTTTGGTAACTGATCGTTCCAATTTCTACACAGGAGATGATGTGGCAAGCAAGAGTTTAAGAAGATCTATCAGCTATAAGTTACTTGAGAACCCGATGCCTTATTCTAAATTGAAGAAAGAATCTGCTGCCTATTTACAAGCTGATTCAATCTTGGATTTTGACACTGTGTTGAAGAAGGTAGCTAACTATCAAGCTCCTACTGGCCTTAATGATATAGGAATGTATCGATTAAAGGACAAATGCTTTTCCGAATTGGACTCTATTAGTTTATATGTGGGAACTACCAATTTCCAAGAATACTGGGAAGTTCTCAGTAAGCAGTTGGAAAAGCAATATAAAAAGATTGATAAACCTTTTATAACATTGGAACCTAAATTTACCCATTGTGATAATGACTATGTCAATGAGAACTTGACTAGATTCGCTAAAACAAAGGAATTTGTCAAATTGCTTTATAAACTTATCCAAGCTTCAATTGACAATGCCGATGAAACGTACTTATTACAACTTTTGCACTTACTCCATGCAATTTTGTTGGACGATACAAATTTGAATGGACCTACCTATTTGAATAAGCACTTTGTGAACATACCTATATGCGACTTGCTTTTATCCTTAATGGATTCTACTATGTCTAAGGCTATCATTGGTAAATCTGAATTTTTGTTAGATTTCTTGATAGAAAGGGATGAAGGGATAATGGAATCATTAGTGGCATGCTTTGGCGAATCCCGAGTTGAGCAATATGTCAGTAAAAAGGCTGACAAAACTACAAAGGAGTCTGATATCGAAAGAAAGAAAAGGCTTGCTAGGGAAAGAAATTTCAAAGTGATGAATAAATTTGCTAAGCAAAGAGAGGAGTTCCTTGAGCAAAACAAGGATTTGGGAGAAACGATTCTAGAAGCAGACAAGAGCGATGTTGAAAATGAATCTGCTGAGCATAGGCAATGTGTATTATGTGGTGAAGAAGAGTCTGATGACAAATTGTTTGTCTTATTTACAACAATTGAGAACCACGAATTTTGGAAGTTACCATTCACCGATTTAGAGCAAGTTTCTTTGGCATTTCAAGATTGGGATAATCAAATCACACGTAAAAACAACACAGAGTATGGAAAGGGATTTCAATTCAGAGAAAAGAAGTCTCCTCGAGAATTTGGTGGAAGCAGGAAAGCGTTCTCATCTAAAGTTATAACTACTTGTGGCCATGGAGTTCACGAAGCATGTCGTATAAGATCGATCAAGACAACAAGATTAAGAGTGTGTGCTTGTCCAATATGTAATGACGGTTGGACAATTGCAATTCCTAGTCCCATCATTCCTAAAGGAAAAGGTGGATTTCCAATTGATGCACTTAATGGAGATCCCCTAGTACCTAAATACAACCTGATTTTTCAGTCTCTGGAAGTGAAAAAATCTTCTGAAATCGTGAAACACTTGACAGGGAAGAGTACTAACGATACCTCTTCCAAAGCATTGAATATTGTCCAGATTATTTACCGTATATTCGTGGATGACCCTCCAAGCAAACAACTTTTGGCGGGCTCGGAATCCAGACACTTTAATTACATGACAAACTTGTCAATCCTTATCGGTGATACGATTAAGATGCAAGAAATGAGCTCTAGAGTTGACGAGGAGGAAGGATATTCTAAATTTGTTAGTAGTTTCCCTACTGAAGCAAAGTCTATGTTAAAGAGTTTGATACTTTCTAGGTCATACCTTAAACTTGATTGCCCAGCCAGTGATGGAATAGAACTGGCTAGTAAGAAATTCTGGGAATCTTGTGATGGGTTGGATCTCAGTGGTGTATTTACTGAAATCGTCGCATTGTTTTTTCAAACAGATGATTCATTTTTAACAGTGGTAAGACTTGGTTACACTAAGATTTTCATTATCGCACTTTATTCTTTGTTGGTTCGTGGTAAGGAGTCCAAAAATTATTTCAAATCATTTCCAAATGTCGACGAAAATGGAAAAAATGTTCCCTTGAATACGGTAGTTGAATTAAGAGATCTTATAGTGAATTATTTCCCCTCTTTCGAAGGCTGTGAGAGTGATGAAAATATTAAGAGGTTATATTTGGCAGTTGAGGCATGTATTCTCCCTTACCTCAGACAGTTGATTCTCTTTAAGGACATTTTGACTTGCACGTATGTCGGTCATAGAGAATGGGAATCAATTGAAAGCTTGCAGAACTTGGAAGACGAAATTATTTGCCAGGATTACCTTGCATCCAGTGAAGCGTTGACAAGAAATTTAAACTTGAAATCATTGGGTGAATTAATCCATGTTTTTGCCCATGGTGATGATAAAGATTCTGAAAATGTTCTTGAAAGATCGATCTTCGACATCGTTATCAATGCCAAGATACCTAAGTTCTTAGACAAGGGAATCTTGAATCTTGACTACCCTGGAGTTGTTAAACTTATCGATTTACCTGAACAGTTGTTTTCATGTATTTCAAAACTCAGTACAGATAGGCATGACGAAAAGATTTGTTTAGTCTGTGGAGAAATCTTAGAAAGTGGAGCAATTCATGTTGTGAGCCATGCCACTAAGTGTGCTTCCCATGTTCAAGTAATTTTCGAGCCCAAGCAAAGTATGCTTGAAGTCTACAGAAAGTATGAGCAAAGCGATGATATTTCACCTATTGTAATGAAGATCACGGCGCCATATTTGACTGAGCATGGTGAAGTTACCAGATCTTTTGGTATGGCTTCCTTAAATAAATTTAGGTACCGTAAGTTAATGAAAGATTGGGTTAACCATGGACTTGAAAAGCTCATTGCGAGGGTTCTTTTCGCACAGTCGTCAGGTGCGAGAACGAATTTAGAAGGGTTTGGACGACCCAACCAGTGGTTCCCAGCCGATGACATGGATACAGATGAGTATGAAGATGATGAAGATGATGAGGATGATGAGGATGAAAGGATAAGAGGAGTGGTACATTTTGCAAATGGTTTGTAAACTACTGCTGAGACGATGAGGGTGGGGCATTTTGCCAGTGGCTTATAAACTACACATGAGAATGAGAATGAGAATGAGAATTAGAATGAGAACGAGAATGCATAGCTTGAATAAAAGTATATAGAAATAGATGTGAAAACACATTGCATATCTTGCATGTAGGCACCTGTTAGTGACACCACTAGCTACTTCGCTATTTAGTCAGGCAATAATCCCCATTTCTTGGCAAATCTACCCCAGTTTATGTGGGTCGTATATAGGTCTGAAGAATAATTGATGCAACCAAGAAAGTGAAGTGTCCAAATTTGGAAACCCGCGCCGTAGGTCCGATAAGTAGAAAGCTACAGATATAATGAAACTACAACAGCGAAAGCGGATCTGAAATCGAAAGTCGCTATATTTCAGCCTACAACTCGCTAGAAAAAATCGCCTACAGGTGAAAAACTACCATTTTTTACCCTTTTCCTCTCACTTGTAGTGTGAGCTGTGTGCAAGTTGATCTCCCGGTCCGTCAAATCCATACTCCGAGATTTTCCAGATCTCGCGCAATCCTTCCAGATTGGACCAGAGAGGAAAATTCAAAGAAAAAAGGACACCACAATTCCAGTGGTATTTGTGGAAAGGTTGTAGCTACTTAGGCCGATATCGCTTTTTCTTCTTCCCTCAGTTAGTAGTTCCTACTTTGTTCCTTTCATCTATCCCCACACGATGCCTTTCTTCCGTGTATACAACAGGCTCTTGAAGGAGCACCCTTTCAAAACGAATATGATCAGTACTGGGATTTTTTTCGGTAGCGGAGATGCGCTTGCGCAGTCTTTGTTCCCTCATAGGGAAGATCCAGAACACTCAGACGTAACTGCTCCCTACAACTACCAAAGAACGTTGAGGGCTGTTATATACGGATCGTTCTTTTTCTCACCTATTGCGGTGGTGTGGTATGGTCGTAAACTTCCATCCTTTAAAAATCCGTTCGTCTCGGCCCAAAGAAGAAGTCGCATGAGTCAAAAACAAGAAGAATTTGCTGATGTAGTATTTAGAGTAGCGTTAGATCAATTGTTTGTACCAGGGCTTCTTTGGATTCCAATGTACAACGTAGTTATGACCACATTGGCCGGACATGAGCACCCATTAGAACTCGCCAAGGAAAAGCTCCGCAACAACTGGTGGAATGTGTTAAAGGCGAGTTGGACTGTATGGCCTGTGTTTCAGCTTTTTTCCTTCACTTTCATTCCTGTGCATATGAGGGTGGTATGTTCCAATCTTTGGTCTGTGGGATGGAACTCGTTTTTGAGCTTTGTACATAACACCCCTGGTCATGGTAAGGGTACCGGTAAGAGAATTGAAGAGCTTGTGGACATTGAGGACAAGGACCAAGAAACCACGATGGTGTACAATTAATTTAGCAGGGATGTAGCAACAAGCTTAGGCGTTTCATTATCTCTAGTGAGTATGCTCTTCTGCTTTCGGCGGCAGAGGGCCGAATACGCACTAGCATAATATTTTTTTTTTTTTTGGTTATTATTTTTTTATTTAGAAGACAGACTATAGACAGATAGATGTCTCGGTTTGAGAAATGTTTCAGCTTGATCTGAACTAGTTAAGTTGGTTGGTCCAGACCAGGTTTCGCTACTGCGAAACTGCAGTCAAGTGGTAAGGCAAATGATCAGACCCTGAGATCTTTCAAACCAAGTATTGCAGCCATTAATTCTAACCTTTCCCTTTTCAGTATAGTGAGGGGGAACTGCGCGCAATGCTAATATATGTCCCTATGAACCTGAGTGAGTTCCATTTCTAGCCTAAACTAGACTCAAGGAATCGAGGGTGTGACATCGTATTTATTATAACAAGAAACAGTATTTATTTATACAATTATAGATTCAATAGCTACTTGTAGAAGGCACCTATGTACTCTTAAGTCTTTGTCCTGCATAAACGCAAACCGATGAGATCAGAGAGCATTCCACATTCACAAAGGTATGCCAATGACATGGGTCTTCCACAGCACCTATTAGCAGCAATCTAACTTAGTTTTAATTGACATTGTATAAGTCAATCAAGTGATAACTCCATACCTCTTCCCAGGTTTCTTTTTTTTTTTTTTCATTCACTAATAAAATAAAATGTTCTCTTCTTTCCATAGGATAATAAGCAAGAAGCCTCTTGTAACGAATATGCTAACTACTGGATTTCTCTTTGGTACTGGGGATTTGCTTGCGCAGTCTTTATTTCCATCAGAAACCCAAAAGGACTTTGATGTGATGCGAACTGTAAGGCTAGTGCTGTATGGAGGATTGATTTTCGCGCCAATTGGGCTCAGGTGGTATAAGTTCTTGGGAGGGTTGAAGCCTTTTAAGGAAAGGACGGTCTACAATGCGCTATTCAGAGTTGGATGTGATCAGTTATTATTCGCGCCCTTTGTAGCTATCCCTATGTTTTATTCTGGGATGGCATGCCTAGAATTGAACCCAAACCCGCTACAAGAGGCGCAACTGAAATTGAAGAGCTTTTGGTGGACTACATTGAGAGACAACTGGACTGTGTGGCCCGCATTTCAATACATAAACTTTGCATTCGTCCCTGCGCAGTATAAGTTGTTGGCAGTGAATCTATTCAGCATTGGATGGAATTGCTATTTGAGCTGGCTTTTGAACGGGCCCAAGAGCGCGCTCACACAGGAGCCAGAGCAAATAATGATGTAAACCAGAGGTCTGAGTGTTTAAGGAAAGCATTCTCGATTGCCAGTAGTAGTATAAATCGGAGTTATAGAGAACGCTAGCGGAGCAAACGATGATGTAAACCAGAGGTCTGAGTGTTTAAGGAATAGTGAAGTCGATTGCGGTAGAATAAATCGGAGTTATAGAGAACAGTAGCGGAGCAAACGATGTTGTAAACCAGAGGTCTGAGTGTTTAAGGAATAGTAAAGTCGATTGCGTATAAATCGGAGTTATAGAGAACAGTAGCGGAGCAAATAATAATGTAAACCAGAGGCCAGAGTGTTTATAGTAAGCGCAGTCGATTTCCAGCAGTACCACAGGTCAGAGTTGTAGAAAATTACCAGCAGTTACCAGTTATACTTGTCAGATGGTGGATTACGCTATTGTTCCCTAATACTGCGTTGCACAATCCTGCATTGGGTGCAAATAAGGAAGGCAGAGTACAGCTAGCAACAATAGAGCTAACAATAATGCTACAGAGCACCAGCAAGAAACAATAGAGTATGCCCACGTCTAGAAATCATAATTTACGTTGTAATATCATGGAAATGTAGCGCCGAACCGGTGAGACACTTCCCCAAGTGCCTGAGAACTTCAGTGTAGAAGAATGAGCAAGTATAAATCGGAATATTTTCTATTTTTTTTTTTTTTTTTTTTAAGATCGAACGCCGTTTGAAGATTCATCCTCACGCTGGACTACCATCTTCCTCACTAGGACAAGTAAGCGAATTTCCAGCCTCTGTTATGCCATATCAGATGACGTCCCCAAAACTGCTAGACAGCCCAGATAACGACCAGGAGGCTACGTCATTTTAGAGACGTGTCCCTACCAAACCCTGACCCAGGGTGCGCAAATCTGGGGGCAGTTAGGCAAAAATGGGGCCCATTTCGGAAAAAGGCTTGCTCGCTGATCCCAATTAGTGCACATTGAAATCACAAGGAACAAAGCTACTGAAGCAAAAGAGGGTAAGTATTTCAGACACTTTTGGTGTTTTGAGGGTTGAAAACCCCATTTTCTGGTTCGTGAGAGCCGTGTTTCCAACTCTCTGTAGTCACAATAGCTATTTATCGCCATAATTCCTCCGTTTACTGCTCCCCCTCTGTCCTCCTCCGTCTCCTTCTTCTGGACTCCATAGTCTATTTCTCTCCTATGTGCACGACCAGATAATCACAGTTAGTTCTCTTTTTTTTTTTTTTTTTTTTTTTTTTCTGGCTCAGGCACAAATCGAAAATAGGAAAACAAAAATAAATTTGGAAAAAATACTCGTCGTCCGTGGACTCCCTCTTAATTAAGTAACCCTAACGCCAATCAAACGAATTGAAGTGTGGAATCAGCATCACGCATTTGTAGACATTGAGCCCAGGAAATTACAACCCAGAACACATCACACAACCCAATAAACAACCAACCAAACGAACTTGAAACGTCCCGGATACCACACCAGATACGAAACAACTGCCACATTTCGAAATAGTGCGACAAGGTTTAAGCTGAACAAAAAACACACCAAACTCTCAAAGAAGTAGAGACCAGAAAAGGCTAAAACACCGCGCATCCATCATGATGAAAGGTTTCAAAAACAGGCTCACACGGAAATCGCTGGCCACCGGGAAGAAACCCGATAAAAAGACGGACAAGGATAAGGATAAGGATTCGCTGAAGGGAGCAAGCGTGGTTGGCGGCGGAGGAATAGATTCTCCAGGTAAGAAATCATCCACGTCTTCGTCCAAGAGTCCTACTTCAGCTGGAAGCATAAAGCTGAACTCACCACTGCCGTCCAGAAACAATAGCACCGGTAGTTTGAAGAGCTCTGCCACTAGCACTGCCAGCCCTGCCAACGCCGCCCCTACACAATTGACAGGAGTGGAGCCACAAACGGTGAACGCGGCCACCAATCCAGCTTCTACTTCACAGCCACTGAACGATACCACAGATTTGTTTGTAGGCACACAGGATAGCACTATTAGAAGCGGTGACAACGATACAACGGCTCCCGGTGTTCCAAATATCACCATTGGCGACACGGAGATGATAGATATTACAAACTCTTCTGAGGGAAACGTCCTCTCTGGCGATGGACAGACGACAGCATTCGAATCCGGAAACCCACTTGTAAAAGGTGGCGCTAACAATACTGGTGCTGGAGCAGGGACTGGATCAGGAGCTGGAGCAGGAAATGGTATCGGAATTGATACTGGTGCTGCTGGTACTGCAGGCGGAGCCCATGCCCACCATGGGCCTGCCCACCATTCTCTGAACCCACTGCATGTTCATTCATACTCACTTTCCCCCAACATAAGCTCACCTAACAAAGAGTCGTTTGACATTGATCTCATTGTGACTCCGAAGAGACACTCTTCGTCACGCTTCGAGCCCCAATCGAATGATGGGTACCAAGAAATTGTCAAGTTGCCTAATTTTGATGAGGTGCTCCCCGAAGAGCAAATCCCACTTTTCGTGCAAAAAATCGACCAATGTAACATTATGTTTGACTTTGGAGATCCTACTTACGACATTAGAGGGAAAGAAATCAAGAGAATTACCCTTCAGGAGCTTATCGAGTTCATCCTGACGAATAGATTCACTTACACCGAGGAGATGTACAAACATGTAGTGTTAATGTTTAAGAGGAACTTGATTAGACCTATTCCGCCCCCTGTAAACCCAGTGGGCGAATTGTACGACCCCGATGAAGATGAACCTGTCAGTGAGTTGGCATGGCCTCATATGCAAGTGATCTACGAATTCTTCTTGAGGTTCATTGAAAGCCCCGATTTCAGTCCACAGATTGCTAAATTGTACATTGACCATGAATTTATATTGAAGATTTTGGAATTGTTCGATAGTGAGGATCCAAGAGAAAGAGACTGTCTCAAGACTACTTTACACAGAATCTATGGGAAGTTTTTAAGCTTAAGAAGCTTTATTAGGAAGCTGATCAACAACGTGTTTTTACAGTTTGTCTATGAAACTGAGAGATTCAATGGGATTGCTGAGTTGTTGGAGATTTTGGGATCTATTATTAATGGGTTTGCCCTTCCATTGAAAGAGGAACACAAGATTTTCCTCGTAAGAATTCTCATTCCACTTCACAAGGTCAAATGTCTCTCATTATATCACCCGCAGTTAGCTTACTGTATAGTACAGTTTTTGGAAAAGGATCCTCTGTTAACTGAAGAGGTAATCATGGGTCTCTTAAGATTCTGGCCCAAAATTAACAGTCCAAAAGAGGTGATGTTTTTGAATGAAATTGAAGACATATTTGAGGTGATGGAACCACTGGAGTTCTTGAAAATCCAAATTCCGTTATTTGCACAATTACTGAAGTGCATTTCGTCTCCACATTTCCAAGTTCTGGAGAAGGTATTGTGTTACTGGTCAAATGAATACTTTTTGACGTTAATCACAGAGAATGCCGAGGTAGTTTTACCAATAATATTTGCGTCTTTGTACGAACTAACCAATGCTACACAACCAGGAATCACCAACGGGTTACTTAAACAAAAATTGGCAGAAAACCCAAATGCAACTACAGATGCGAACGGAAATATAATCGATAACGGATTAATATCAAGAAATAACGGTGTCGATGACGCCAACGGAGGTATTCATGATATGACTGATGAAGAATACTACGATTCGTTCTCATCTCCACAGCATGGTGGTCTCGGTGGCAATGGAGGAGATCTTGACGATTTTGGCAATCAACAGCATGGCCACATCCCACCACACAATTCTGCTACCTCCAATTGGAACAGAACAATACATCTGTTAGCATTTGGATCATTAAAAGTTTTCATGGATCATAACCCAATTTTATACGATCATTGCACAATGTTATATCATCAATCTTTAGAAGAACAAAAATCTAGAGAGTTGGCAAGGAAAGATGGGTGGAAGAGAATCGAAGAGTATGTTGAGCAGGTGAAAGAACAAGAAAAGTTGCAACAAGAACAACTGCCACTGCAAATAACGCAATTACCGCAGGTGCAGCAACATTCAAATTCTGAAAAGGGAGCTAGTCTTGCCGGTCATTAAATGTCTCTCAGAAGAAGAAGAAGAAGAAGAAGAAGAAGAAGAAAACGTGTATAGCCAAAGAAGATACATACCTACATACAAATAAAATACAAGACGAGAATCAAAAGTACAAGTAGAAGCAGGAGATCAATATAATCAGATCTTCAAAGCGATATAGCTTAGATTACATCATTGAAAAGTTGGGGTAATCTCTTGGATCGTGAGCCAAGATTTAAAATTGGGTTTAGGCACAGTAGCAAGCGGTACTAAGCGGTACTAAAGATGGAAATTAAGCTTGGAAGCGGCATTCGAATTTTTGACAGCAATAGAAGCATTTGACAACTATCGATCCAAAAACGCCCAATCCCAAGAAGGCAATAGTACCCCAAAGTTCAAGAAATTACAAGAATATTTGCATCCATTTCTTTCATGGCAACGTCATTCAGTGGCCGGCAAAATGTTCGGAGCACTGTTTCAAGATAAGGCTGACGTCGAAAAGAGCCGTGGGTCCTACATACAAACATAGTGGCTACTGTATGGGTGCATCAGAAATTGGCAAAAAATAATCACCAACTATGGAATGCAAGGTCACCAATATTGGAATGATGATATCTGGGGATGAGAGAACAAAACGATGATGCCACATACATATTCCCTACCAAAGCTTGTTGAGCAAAGCGAGAGAGCAACTCAAACTGTACTTTAAAAGTCAAAATTTTTTTCTAGCAAAGTTAAACGGCAAAAAGCAAAATTTTCTACCTGCTTACCTGTTCACAGTGGTGCTGAACATCTTCTTGGCCCGCCTTATCTTAGCATAGTTCAAGAAAATATTGAAGCAAGATATTGGCCGACCTGCCTGGGTTGCATTCGGTGGATTACAACATGAACCCCAACTGTACGTCTTTCCACACGTAGAAGCAGACCACATCTGAGAAAATAAAAAAAAAAAGTCTTGGCTTTCTCTTATCAGTCAAAAAAAAACCATAAGGTTCAAAATTCTTCTATTGTAGTGGAAAAACCTTATTCCCCTCATGCAGCATTTCCAGACTAATAAGCTAGTAAAACTGACGCAACCAACATGAAATTTATCACGAATAGCATATATATATGTGGATGGCATCCTTTCTTTTCAGTTGAGCGAAGTGCATTTCGATCAGATCCATCACTCGCAGAACGGCTTTTTTTTTTAGCTCTTTTTATTTTGATATTATACAAGTAGAAGACTCTGTCAACACTTTGTATATTATTTTATTATTTAGCTTCGGAATTTTTAAACCTTCCCGTTTTCGAAACAAACTGCAGAGCGGCGCTCAAAAGAAGAAATTCCCCTTGGTACATACGCTCACTCGAGATAGTATTTTTTAGCACCTGCGGCTGAAAACAACAAGAAGATCATCCAGGCTTTTGCTCGAAGAGTATAAATTGAACAGGTATTCAAGAAACACCCCAGTATTTTGTGTAGATTAGGAGTCCAAACTAGGTATTCTATTATTGAAATATATCAAATATGGTGAAAGATTTGGAAAAAGACCAAATAGATGTGGATGAGCTTTCTCGTCACTCCCAAGAGTACCACCTTTATGTTGCAAGATCTACACCATCCGCGAATTTGGCTTTTAGCGAAGGTCACCAGTTGAAAAAAGGACTTCATGCCAGACATGTCAGTATGATTGCTATTGGAGGTGCCTTGGGTACTGGTTTACTTATTGGTACAGGATCTGCGTTGGCTAAGGCTGGCCCAGCATCTCTTTTAATTGCTTACTCGGTTATTGGGTTTGTCGTGTACATGGTGATGTGCGCATTGGGAGAAATTGCAACTTTTATTCCATTAGCAGATGGGTTTACCGGTTATTGTAACAGATATGTGGATCCAGCTTTGGGTTTTGCCTGTGGTTACGTTTATCTTTTCAAGTATCTTTTAGTTCCTGCAAATCAGTTGGTTGCAGGGTCTCTTGTGGTACAATATTGGGTTAGTTCCGACAAAATGAACCCGGGGATCTGGATCACTATCTTTTTACTTATTATCATTGCAATCAACATTTTGGGGATCAAATTCTTTGGAGAAATTGAATTTTGGTTATCTGTCTTGAAAGTTTGTACATGTTTGGGTTTAATTTTAGTATTATGGATTATTGCCCTTGGTGGTGGCCCAACCCATGATAGATTAGGATTCAGATACTGGAAGAATCCAGGTGCCTTTAAGCCATACTCTGATTCCTCCAAGAAGTTGCACATTGAAGGTGACAAGGGTAAATTTGTGGCTTTTGTTTCTACCTTGGTTACTGCAGTTTTTGCCTTTTTGGGTACAGAATTGTGTGGTATTACTTTTGCAGAATGTGAAAGACCAAGAAGGGCTATTCCAAAGGCTATTAGATTGACGTTCTACCGTATTGTCATTTTCTACATCCTTTCTATTTTATTCGTAGGAATGTGTGTTGCCTATAATGATCCATTATTGGTTCTGGCTAAGGGATCCACTGCAGCTGCTTCACCATTTGTGATTGCTATCAGGAACGCTGAAATCAAGGGTCTCCCTCATGTTATCAATGGCTGTATTTTGTTGTTTGTCCTTTCCGCTGCAAATTCCGATATGTACATTTGTTCCAGAAACATTTACGGTTTGTCAGTGGCTGGTTATGCACCAAAATTCTTCTCCAAGACTAACAAAATGGGTGTTCCATACTATGGTGTTGCATTATGTGCCGCTTTCTGCTTGTTATCTTACATGACAGTTTCAAGTGGTTCATCACAAATTTTCACATATTTTGTTAATGTCGTTTCCCAGTGTGGTTTGATCGCTTGGGCTTGTATCTTATACATTCATATCAGATTTATGAAAGCTTGCAAGGCTCAAGGACTTGACCGTAAGACTGAATTGGTTTACACCTCTCCATTCCAACCATATGGTTCTTACTTTGCCCTTGCCATTTGTGTGTTGGTCATCTTAATCAAGAATTTCACTGCCTTCTTGGGTAACAAATTCACTTACAAAGATTTTATCACTGGATACATTATCTTACCAATTTTCGTTCTCATGTATGGTATCTTCAAAATCTACTACAAGACCTCGCAGATTCCTCCAGAAGAAGTTGATTTAGTCACCTATAGAGACGTGATTGATGCCGAAGAAGAAAAATACGCTGCAGACGAAGCTGAAAGAAAGGCTGTTAGAGCAGCAAGTGGAAATCCAAGAGATAAAGCTTGGTACTATGAAACCTTTTTAGGATGGTTATTTTAAAGACAAATAGAATAAAACATGTGGTTTAACATATTAAGACTCACCTGAAACATGTAGTCACTCTTGAGAATAAGAAAAGCAAAATTCGAGTCGCTATCAAGTGTGCTATCTAGACTGGTCCAGCTTCTGGTGCAGCGTGAGGCTGACATGTTTGCAACCTAAATGTCCCAAATTGGAAGTTACCCGGATTAACTCTTTTTCCTATAAGTGCGACTTATTTAAGCCTGTTTATCGAAGCCTCAGTGGGCATTGCTTTTTATTTATCGATGTGGAGTCAGCCTTAAAGTATGTACAGAATGAGATGAAAACTCAATTTTTATGATGATTTCTTACTCGCCATTGATTAACTTCGGTTGATGGATGGTCTTGATTTTTATGAAGAGCATTTAGAACCGCTACTCTGACAATAATTGATTAAAAATAATGTTTTTTTGACGATTTGTACTAACAAAAAAAATAGAGTGTGAGTAGGTTACTTAGATTAATAAAAGTTGAACAAGAAGAATACCTGTAGAGTAGTACGACTGCGTAGAAATTTGATTTTTGAGACATGAATTACCGTAGAGGTTAGTGTAGTATGGCGTATGATGATCTTTTTGAGAGAGAAGAATCTCCGCAGAACGGACAGTGTAGATGCCTAATTGATCTCTTTGACCTTTAGGGTTACTTTTTTTTTTTTTTCTTTTCTCTTTCATGTCTTTCGCTAATGTCAGCCTGAATGGACGTTGCAGACAGAGGATGTAACGCTTCCCAATGTTTTTCTCGTTCACCCCTTTCTTGATCGTTGATTACCTAAACAATCCCATTTGTGTGCCTCATTTCTAAACAAACACATCATAGCCACACAGGAGCGTTTCAGAGATCTACCTTATCCTCCGTGGTAAGTCCGCGGTCTCAGTCTTAATCAATGCCACTCTAATTATAATAATAGTTGGCGTGTACAGATCGAGTCAAAAAAAAAAAAAAAAAAAAAAAAAAAATTTTCAGTGCTGCTCTGCTCATCTACATATAAATACCAATGATGCGTAAGCAGTTTTTTTTATACTTTTTCTTCTTCTTTTTTTGGCAACGTTTGCCCTTTTATAACGAGACTAACTCTTCAGTAAACGTATCTCTATATAATAAGCAAAACCCCCAATAACACACAAACCAAATGTCTTTATCCGCTTCTCAGGCTCTTGCTCATTTACAAACCTACTCCAAGAAGGACGGTTTGAGTATTAGACAGCTTATCGATTCAACTAACTTTGGTGGTTTGACTTACAATGATTTCTTGATTTTACCAGGTTTCATTAACTTTGCATCTTCTGCTGTTTCACTTGACGTTAAGTTGACCAAGAAAATCACCTTAAAGTCCCCATTTGTCTCTTCTCCTATGGACACTGTCACTGAAGAGAACATGGCAATTCACATGGCACTTTTAGGTGGTATTGGTATTCTTCACCACAACTGTAGTGCTGAAGAACAAGCTGAAAGAGTGAGAAAGGTTAAGAAGTACGAAAACGGTTTTATCAACGACCCTATTGTTATTACTCCTGAAGTCACTGTTGGCGAAGTTAAGGCCTTAAAGTCTCAACTTGGTTTCACCAGTTTCCCAGTTACTGGTATGTATAAGATGAATGTAGCATACGATGCGATGCATTCTGGAACCTTTTTTTTTTATTTATTTTTCAAAAAATTTTTTTTTCTCGAGATTTTCAAAATTTTGCTCCACTTTGGTTGCAAATTTGCAAAGGCTGGCCCTATTCTACTGATGATCAACACAAATTAATAACTTTCGTTCTACCGAATTACATCAAACGATGTTGAGGACACAACTTAACTGATAGAATAGCAATGAGCACAAGAGGAAAAGAAAAGAAAATAAAAAGGAAAAATTGGAGGATTTTTGAAAAGCCGTGAAAATGATTAAAGAATAAAAATGAAGGAAACCATGAAGTGGTCTTCATTTGAACTCTTTTTTGACTTTTTATGGATTTTTTTATATCTTATATTTTTTTTTCTCATTTACTAACATTTTCTTTTAGACAGCGGTAAAGTTGGTGGTAAGTTGGTTGGTATTGTCACTTCACGTGATATCCAATTCCACGATGACAACAACTCCAAGGTTGCAGAAGTTATGACCAAGGACGTTGTCACTGGAAAGCAAGGAATCAGCTTGACTGAAGGTAACGAATTATTAAGATCCTCCAAGAAGGGTAAGTTGCCAATTGTTGACAACGAAGGTAACTTGGTTTCTTTAATCTCTTTAACTGATTTACAAAAGAACCAGGAATACCCAAATGCTTCTAAGTCTTTCCACTCCAAGCAATTGCTTTGTGGTGCCTCTATTGGTACTATGCCAGGTGACAGAGAAAGATTAGAAAAGTTGGTTGCTGCTGGTTTAGACGTTGTAGTTGTCGATTCATCTAACGGGTCATCTATTTTCCAAATTGAGATTCTTAAGTGGATCAAGGCTACCTTCCCTGACTTGCAAGTTATCGCTGGTAATGTTGTCACCAGAGAACAAGCTGCTCTCCTTATCGATGCTGGTGCCGATGGTTTAAGAATTGGTATGGGATCTGGTTCCATCTGTATCACCCAAGAAGTTATGGCCTGTGGTAGACCACAAGGTACCGCCGTATTCAATGTTGCTGAATTCGCCAACCAATTTGGCGTTCCATGTATTGCCGATGGTGGTATTGGTAACATTGGTCACATCACCAAGGCTTTAGCTTTAGGTGCTTCTTGTGTTATGATGGGTGGTCTCTTAGCTGGTACCTCTGAAACCCCAGGTGACTACTACTACCGTGACGGTAAGAGATTGAAGACCTACAGAGGTATGGGATCTGTTGATGCCAAGGAACAAACCACTTCCAACGCAAACGCCTCTACTTCCAGATACTTCTCTGAATCTGACAAGGTTTTCGTTGCTCAAGGTGTTTCTGGTTCCGTTGTTGACAAGGGTTCAATCACCAAGTTTGTCCCATACTTGTTCAACGGTTTACAACACTCTTTACAAGACATTGGTGCTCAATCTATCGAAGAGTTACAGACTAAGGTTATGTCTGAAGACATTAGATTTGAATTCAGAACTGCCTCTGCTCAATTAGAAGGTGGTATTACTGGTTTACACTCTTACGAAAAGAGATTACACAACTAGAGTGAGTAAAAACACTCCTTGGCTGGTTCTTCTTAGTTGGAGAATCTAGTATGTAAAATAAATAAAAGAAAAAAATTATACAGATAAAATTTTTAAGTAATGAATAACAATAGAATAGAATAAAGGAACGGAAAGGATGGGAAATGTTGTAGGAAGTAACTTAGGGAACCTGTAGAAAGATCATTAAAGAGGAGTAGAAAAAGAACCAGTATGTTTACCACTCCAACATTGGATGGCACACTGGCGGGTGCGTCATGGAAACGTCAAAATTCGGGGCGATGTTCAATCAGTGATCATTAAATTTTCTAACCACTACCACATTCTTTTTCTAGGCCCTTGTCGTTGGATTGAGTCAGGATGAATTACCTCAACTACAATCGCTTTGCGGAAACTCCAGACCAGAATGCATCTACTAACTTGGATCAAGACTTGAAAAGCTCAAGATCGGACAAGTACTCCAAATCTGAGCCTGAAGTTAAGGCTTGGCTCTTCCAGACCTTGAAATTGCCCCAAGACCGAATTGACGAATACAAAGCACATAACTTGGATTTGATAGATATTTTAAAAGATGGAGAATTACTCTGTAAGCTAGGATTATTGTTAAATATTGAAAATAACCCTTGTAGTAAGTATAGGAACTCTAGGATGCCGTTTGTTCAAATGGAGAGTATCTCATTTTTTCTACTTGCTTGTAAGTCAATTGGAGTTCCTCATGACGAGATTTTCCAAACTGCAGACTTGTTTGAAGGGAGAGATCCGTACCAGGTCATTGTAACAATGATTTCGTTCTCTAGGCAGGCGAATGAGAACAATCCGGTCAATTTTGCCAACGTATTGGGGCCGAAGAAAGCCAAAGTGAAGCCTCCGGTGCCGAGGAAACCATTGAGATTACAGAAATAGGGATGGAAAGAATGGAATGAGGATACGATATTTGATGCTGAAAGACACTCTAATGTAGAGATAGACAGATGAAAAGAGAACGAATTGATATGTAGTAGTGAGATGTACAGATATTGAGGCTATGGAAAGAAATATAAGGGCTTCAGTGAAGAATGTATACATATATATATTTATACTTATAGGAGCGTATTTCACCGTTCGCACCTATCACCTAGCCGTACGTTCAGTTGGTTGTTGATTGGGCTCGGCATACACTCGAAACTAGAATGCTGTACCTGGGGTCTCTGCTAAGAAATATGCTCAAATCTGAAAAGAGAAAAAGGTAGAGCGAAAATGAAACGTATTGGAGAGAAGGACGCTATTAATATGATGGTTCTGCTCTGCTCAGGCTACAGCTGGCAGGCGATCTAGAACGTGCATGTTTATGCACTTTAGGTTTGTTAAGTAAATATCAATGAATGTCAATAAATTCGACTTTTTTCAATCCACCTAACAAGCCTCCTAACAACTAGCCTTCAAGAGGCCCCAAACTAGCCACCACCTCCGCAAGGTCGTAGAACCACAGCTTATCGTAGTGGATAGGTCTTCGCTTACATAATCGGTCGCTTCTCTTCTCTCATTTTTTTTTTTTTTTTTTCCATTTTTTTTTCTTTTTTCAGGCCATCGCAGGCATCGCATCTCAGGCATTTTCCAATCACCAATCTTGAAGAGGTAATCTTGTACGAGTTCTTAGGTGGCAGTACCTTTTTCACGTTTTTCTATTCATAAGTACTCTCACTTTATCATATTTATATCGCTTCTTTCAAACAACCTTTTTGCATATTTTCACCATGTCTGACGAAGTGATTTGGCAGGTGATAAACAACCAATTCTGTGCATTTAAAATCAAAACGACTAAAGAGCAAAATTTTTGCAGAAATGAGTACAACGTATCAGGTTTATGCTCAAGGCAATCTTGTCCTTTGGCAAATGCTAGATACGCCACGGTGAAGAATGTGGACGGAAAACTTTACTTGTATATGAAAACGGCTGAAAGAGCACACATGCCTTCGAGAATGTGGGAAAGAATCAAGTTGCTGAAGAACTATAATAAGGCTCTTGGCCAGATAGATGAGCATTTACAATATTGGCAAAAATTTTTAATTCATAAATGTAAGCAAAGATTGACCAGATTGACCCAGGTTGCAATCACTGAAAGAAGATTGGAATTACGTGAAGAAGAAAGACATTATGTAGGAGTCAAGCCTAAGGTCAAGAGAAGAGAGCAGACTAGAGAAAGAAAGGCGCTCGCAGCTGCTAAGATTGAAAAGGCAATTGAGAAGGAATTATTAGAAAGATTAAAGAGTGGTGCCTATGGTGACAAGCCATTAAACGTAGACGAAAACATTTGGAAGAAGGTGTTGGGCAAAGTTGGTGACGAGGAAGAATTGGATGAAGATGACGAAGATGTGGAACTTGAAGACGATGAAGAATA
Organism: Dujonia oleophila; assembly: GCA_030563865.1. NCBI lineage: Eukaryota > Fungi > Ascomycota > Pichiomycetes > Serinales > Debaryomycetaceae > Dujonia > Dujonia oleophila. The sequence continues at coordinate 37,942 of JAJMKG010000038.1, read as the reverse complement.
TGACGAAGACAGTGATGTAGGTGAAGTGGAGTATGTTGAAGATGACGGAGATGATGAATTGGTCGATATGGAAGACTTGGAAAGATGGTTGGACGATTCGTCTGCCGAAGAATCTAGTGATAGCGACGACGCCGACTCTGATGAAGAAGACAATAAGAAGAGGAAGACTGTAGGAGATGGTAAGAGAAAGAAGAGACCAAGAGTTGAGATCGAGTACGAGCAGGAAGAAGAGCCTATCACTAACATTGCTGCATCCTAGGGTCTTATAAATTGTATAGTAGCGCACCCTCACCCCCCCAAAAGAAAAAATTTATCGAACACAGTAGTTTCAAATATAGAACGTTTTTAGTAGCTCGCAGTGTAGTTTTTTTTTCTCAGTGCAACGCAGTACCATCAAATGCGTCAATTGGTGAGCGCCCTCTTTGATGGTTGGAGCTCCAAGATAATTTTTTTTCCACCCTCTTTGGTGTAGTTGGTGATTATAAATGTATTGTATTTTAACATGATCTTCAAATTACATTAGTTTTTTTCTTTAGTGGTGATAGATGCTAGGTATGCCCAAATTCAGAGTTTGTATCGCCTTCCGAAGTTTTGAACAGAGTCTTTATTACCTGTGGTGTTCTCAATTCTTTGGAGGTTGCATGTTGTATGATAAGTTGCATGCGCATCTGGCAAATGGGTGCAAAATCTAAAATGGTTGCAACAGCGGTCTGTGTTATCCCACACAAAGCAACACTTTTGTTGTCTCTTATCGGCACTTATCACTTAGTGGTTTATTTGATCATATTTTTTCGTTTTTATCTTCTAATTTTAAAGAAATAAGATTGCTCTCAATCTTATGACGGCGCTTGACATCTTAGAGGAACTTCCGTCGCTTGATTTCAGCGACGATTGGAAGGAGTTGCTTCGTGATGGTCACATCACCTATAAATACCCAAAAGATGGCTTTCTTGATTTCCATTCAATTAAAATGTGTTCTTCCAACGGGAAATCTCTTTCCCACTTTTTCAAACACACCATGGGGCTTACCGAGGTTGCTTATAAGGGACTAGAAACTGGAAACTTCTTTCTCACCTCACATGTCCTTTCCAACGGCAAGTTCTTTATAGAAGTTGTGAGTCCTTTGCATGGGATTGACCCTGAGCGTACTAATTATCCTGCTATTTCCAAACCTGCTCAGCTCACCATATATGATACTGTTAGCCAAAGTGTGATTCCGTTGATTGACAGAGAAATTGATTCATTTGTTGAATTGTTTGGCGCTCAATTTGAAATAGATCGTAAGCTTGTGAAGAGGTCTGTTTTGGAAAGAGTATTCCAGCTAACTAAAGTAACTCAGGATGTTGACGGCCAGCCAACTCCAAAATTTACAGATCTTGCTATTAAATTGACTATGGAAAGACTTGAGCTCGTTAAAATTCAACAGCATATTCTTAAACATGGGGACAGCGTATACGATATTTCAATGAAAGTTGAAAACATCGAGTATATCTACAATAAGTGTGTCAACAACGGAGGCGGAATTCCAATCTTTGAACCCTGTGTTCAAACTGATGGCTTTGGTTCTTGCATTGTAGCTGTTGTTGGCGTACCAGATACAGACATCCAGCACACTCTTGTTCAAAATGTTGACTTTGACAAGGAAATGTATCTTCCTGGATTTAAATTCAAATGTTTGGGAAAATCAGGGTCTTTAAAAGGTTCTGTTATCGATCTTGTCAATTTGGACCATTGTGTCTTCAATTTCACTTGGAATCAAATGATGGATTATGCAAAATTCTATGCGGACTCCTTCGGATTTCATAAGTACTGGTCTGTTGACGAAGAGGACGTTTCCACGGGGAATACTTCTTTAAAATCAATCGTCATGGCATCAAGTAATGGAAAGGTGAAAATTCCTATAAATGAACCAGGGGAAGGAAAGAAAAGAGGACAAATTGAAGAATTTTATGACTTTAATGAGGGTCCTGGAATTCAGCACATTGCGATTAGAACAATGAGTATTATTAAAACAGTCGAGTCATTGTGTGAGAGAGGTGTTGAGTTCAATTCAATGAGCACCTCGTACTATGAAAATTTGAGGTATCGTTTGAAGAGGGATGGTGTAGTTATACTAGAAGACTTGGATGAGTTGGAAAGGTTGAATATATTGGTGGATTATGATCCTAAATCTAGAAACAAAAAGACAAATATTTGCAACTACATACTTCAAATTTTTACGAAGCCCTTCTCAGATAGGCCAACTTTATTCTTTGAAATCATTCAAAGACGCCATCATAACGGGTTTGGGAAAGGAACGTTCAAGGGATTATTTGAGTCCATTGAAGCTCAGCAAATCTCAAGAGGTACGTTGATCGATCGTTCTTAGTCTTCTCCCAATGGTGGGGATGCGAGAGGATCCCAAGATTTCGAATCATTTCCTGTATTGCGCAAATACTTTTTAATGTCCCTGACAAATAAAGGATATAGTACTTCATCAAAGCCTTCATTTCTTGCGAACTCCGCAGCCCTTTCAAAGGGAAGCCATACACCTTTCAATTTCATCGATCCTACTTTGACAACTTCCTTTGTTTTCTCTGCCTTCAAAATGCCATCCCTCTTTCCTCGAGAAATCCCTGTAGCATTCAAAAGCTTGGTAGCGTTTATATAGTTGGAATCCTGACGTCGAGAGATAACTATGTTCTTGTATTCTACTTGATAGCAAATTGTATTTTCATTTTCCCAAAAAGTAGTCGCTATTCTAGGCTTTTTGGGTAAGGAGCCCGATTTGGTTTCTGAGGACCTTCGATGGGTTCTTTCAGGGTTTTGCAGTATAGATGAGTTTCCGCTAAAGCTTGATGATACCTGATTCCCCTTTTGCGGCTCTCCTTGCTGGTGAGATAGTATCAATGGGTTACTTCGATCTGATGACGTATGCATATTGAATACATTCAGATGCTCAAGTTGGTAATATTGCAGTTGCAGTTGCAGTTGCAGCAGTTGTAGTTGTTGCAGTTGTTGAAATTGTTGCTGATGCAGTTGCAGCAGATATTGTTGTTGGTATTGTTGATGTTGCTGTAAAGGTGGTGGTGGCACTGGTGGAACCGGTTGACTAAATGAAGAAGGAGACTGCCGAAAACTTGTACTGGAAGGATGACCCATATGAGCCAGAACACTGTCATAGTTACCTTCATAATTGGATCTACTAATGTAGTAATTTTGGTTTAACTCATTTGGGAAAGATTGCAGTGGCTGTTCATATGGCACAAGTGACGATCCAGAGTTGGCCAGGACTGAGTGCAGATACTGTTGGTTCAGAGAAAGAGCTTGAATCCCGTCTTGATAGCCATTTGAAAGATTAGCCTGGCTGCTGGAGAGTAACCCCGAAAAACGCACTAAGTTGTCTTGTGAAGGGTTTTGAGGTTCCCCGATGTATTCTGGCGCATAACCATTTGTATTAGACGTTGTCTTGTCTTCGTACTTTAGTTTTGCAGCCATTTCAAGAGCAAACTGTAAGTACTTGTTCTGTAAAGATTTCTGTCTATTTTTTTTTTGCCTAGAGTTGAAACAAGACTTTTATATAATATAATAATCTTCCCTTGAAATATAATTTAGGGGCCACTCTGTGTATCTCTCTTCGTTCATAGACTCAGGATATTGAAAGAAGTGAACCCCTAAAGAAGTTTTACCGGATTTCTGCACGTTCATGCAAGATCATGTAGCATTTTCGGAGGTTGCAACGAGGTGCAACTTCCACACAAGTGCACAAGTTGCTCCATTTAAGACAGTAAGCACAGAAAACTTGGTTACTAAGAGTAAACGAGAAGTAATGTGTGTTAAATGAAAGCATGTGACTATCGTAAGTGAAGAAGGCGAATGCATAAAGGGCCCTTGTTATATCCCACAGCTGCGCCGCCCTGGCGAGCGATTCTAAATTTTAGCTAGAGGAAAGCAGCATGCAAAAATACAGATTTGCTCAGCAATGCCACAAGACACTATGTAGAAAAGAAATATAAAATGCAAAGCCCAAGAGAGACTGGATTAGGGTTTGCCAACGAAGAAACTCCAGCAAAAACAGGAAACTACAGAAGTCAAATTTGCACCAATTCCTTGATTCCGTCGAGCTACAATTTCCTAGTTTACCGGCCAATAGAGCAAAAAAAAAAAAAAAAAAAAAAAAAACCAGCAGCAACCAGATTTCATGTATGGAAGCAAGGAAAAAGTGATCATGAATGCAGCAAAATAATTGTTCCAGATTGACAGGTGGGGCTCTGAGGTTTAGTTCCTGCGGAGAGTCTAATCAGACCAGGTGAAACGACTTTTTTTGGCTCCTGAGCTTTTCTTCCTCATTTTCCAATATTTTTGGCATTGAAAGGGCGTTTTCTTATCCGTGGCGGATTATTTTCCTGAGTATTTTTTTCACGTACACAAGCTACAGATACGCGGGTCGAAGCAGTTGTATGAAGAACACAGCTTAAGGTACATTCGTACTCAGAAGTAGAAGAGCAGAAGTCGAAGAGCACGTGAGGGACACATGAAGCAAACCGCCACCTCTTATCCTCACACATTCGGGCGATTGTCGTAACTTTGGCCCACTAAGAATCATCCTGTTCCTTCGCTTCCCTGCAGCGAGAGTTTATTTTTTAGTGAGTGGGTCTATTTTTTTTTTTTCTTTGATTACTTCCATGCACCCCTGGGCTCGCAACCCGATGCTTTGCCTCAGTCTTATACAAACATGAACAGTCAAGCATGGTTCTTCAAGACCTCCAAGGTTCTGTAAAATCGCTAGAGATGACACCTCCTCCTCCTGTAGATGCCGGCAGGGCCCGGAGAAAGTCATTCTTGGATGCCGGAGGACCAAACTCGATCAATAACTTTGCTTCTTCCTTTGTAAGAACGCAGTCATACTTGCCGCACAGTCTCGGAGAAAATTCACTTGACTATGCGGTATCACCAGGCTCCTCTCCAGTGGTGGAACCAATATCATATCAAGCCAATATCGAAAGCGAATTGGAAGAGACTCAGATCTACTTGGGAAACGAAGGAGAAAGGAACAATAATTCACCTTTGCAAAAGGGATTGAACAGAAACTATGAGTTCCCCCAAGGTGTCACTGCGAATGACTCCGATACCGAGACTAGCTCGTTGCTTCCAGCGATTTCAGCAGGAAAGAGATCTTCAATTTTTGAAGGGTCTACCACCCAGCAAACTGTTTTCAATGCTATTAACACCATGATGGGAATAGGGATGCTTTCACTTCCAATGGGGTTCAAATTATCCGGGTGGGTGTTTGGCTCGCTCATCTTAACTGCATCCGCCTTTTCCACTTGCTATACGGCCAAGTTGTTAGGGAAAATTTTGAAAATTCACCCTCTGATGATGAGTTATAGTGACATAGCATATGGCTGCTACGGACAGTCGATCAACGTTGTGATTACTTTGATTTTCACCGCAGATCTTATCGGAGCTACAGCATCTTTGGTGTTGTTGTTTGGAGATTCGTTTGCAATCTTCTTTCCAAATGTGCATACTTCGATTTTTAAGGCAATCATCCTTGTATTGGCGTTTATTTCTTCATTTTTGCCCCTTTCCATTCTTTCCATGTCTTCCTTACTTGGAGTTGTCAGTACTTCTTTGATATTGGTGGTAATTATCTTCTGTGGACTCACTACTACCAATGAAGTTGGAAGTAACCTTGGAGGCTCGCTTCTCGACCCAGTTAGCACTTACATGTGGCCTCAACACCCCAAATACTTGCTAGTTTCTCTTGGGATATTCATGGCACCATGGGGAGGGCACGTTGTGTTCCCTGAATTGTATCGTGACATGAGGCACCCTGCGAAGTACGATAAGGCAGCCGACGTCACATTTAATTTCACATTTTTGATCGACTACGTGGTTGCAGCCATTGGGTTTCTTATGTTTGGGGTAGATTGTTATGACTCGTTCACCAAAAACTTGATGCTTCAGCCAAATTACCCACTGTGGGTGAAGCCTGTAATTTGTGTGTTGTTTGGGGTCTTGGCTCTCGTAAAGTCTCCTTTACTTGTGAGACCAGTGTTTTCTGTTCTAGACAAGGCATTCCATATAGAAACGGTTGTTCATTCACCTAATGATTTGAATGGAAAACGGTTTGGATTTAAAAGAACTATAGTGAGATTCTCCTACTGTGCCTTTTTATTCGTTATATCGGTTACTTTCACTTCCTTTGGAGGTATCATAGCATTTTTGGGCAGTGCAATCTGCTTCACCATCTGTTTGGTTCTCCCCTTAATGTTCTATCGTCGTTTATTCTACGATGATCTTAGCAACTTTCAAAGAATCTGGCTACAATTGCTTACGATAATTGGTATAATTGGGGCAATTGCTGGTACATATGGTTCAATAGCCATTGATATCTAGATTTTTTTCCATTGTTAGCTATCGAAGAGTGGTGCTCTATAATAAACTATGTAGTATATGTATGTATATGCCAAATTACAAGTTATCTATTACATGCTCACAATACCTACATGCTTACAATGCTTGTTTCCCAAATTGCTTTATTCTATTTTATTTAATGTCCATAGAAATTGCTCATTGAACTGATTATAGTCTTTCCTTCTTTCATTTTTTTGTATTTAATTTTCTTAAATCTGTCTGTGACGACGTCTTCCCTTATAGTGATAATTTTCATCCTCATTTTCCATCCCATTGTTGTACATAGCAGCAGCATAGAGCATGTTTTCATGTTGAGATTGGGCCAAGTACTGAGCCATTACTTGGGATCCCGAAGTTCCAGCTCCTCCTCTTCCTGCAGAACTAGGTAAATGAGGTTGGGAGGAGTAATGAGGGGCATGATATGGGGAAGGAGGTCCATAGGCCAGCATATTCACTTGATGAAGATGGTGATATGGCAGTGGATGAGGCATAGGTGGGACTCCATATTGAGGGTGACCATAAGAAGTATGTGGTGGGGTAGGTGGGCCAGGATGGAAGTTGAAGTAGCCGCCGTTAGGACCGCTACCAGAAATAGAGCCAGTAGCGGATCCTCCACCATTTCTTCCCATACCGGAGGGTGACGCCCTTTGAGGTGACATATAGTAGAGCCCGGACTGTTGATAGACTTGCTGTGGTAATTGTGATTGTTTGTTCAAATGGTTGTAGTAGTAACCATTCTTACCATAACTAGAATTAAGGGATATGTTTGAAGAATTTCTTGAATATTCGCTCCTTTTAGGCATGAAAACATCAGAATTGCTTCTTCTAATACTGCGCATATTCTTGGGTGGTTTGGAAGGCGTCTTAAGAGGAGAAGATTTGTCGCTTATAATCGAAGAAGTTGAAATATCTTCAGAGTTGATGATTATTGAAACTTCGTCCTCTTCATCGTCCTCATCTTCTTCATCCTCAGTGCTATTATCAAGTTCACCCTTGGTAAGGACAGCTTCAGTTTCCTTGTCCGATTGCTTTTCTTGGACAGGTTCCTTTACATCCTGTTCCGGTTCATCTTCTTTCAAAATGCCATTTTCCTTCTCCATTACAGCACCTACTTCCTTGACATCGTTGGATTTCTCGTCTTCTACGTCGTCTTCCTTCTTGCTAATAATCCCAAATACCAAAGCAGCCTCTTCCGTCATTTCACCTCTCTCTACGTCGCTTTTCCCGGAGGGGAATATATCTCCATCAACATCATCAACATCGTTATCATTTTTTTCATAATTGTCTTTCTTCTTCCTTTCTTCCTCTTCTATTCTTGAAGTCTCCCTTAATTCATTCACTATATCGCTCTCATAGAGATCTCCTTCTCTAAAACTGTTAAAATTGGACTTAACATTTCCAACGAAGGCACGGCCCTTCTTTTGGCCCTTGGCCTTCTTTCTGATGTTGAATTTAGGAGGATTTCCACATCTGTCCTTTGCAAAACTAATTTTAAACTTGGAATACTTTTCATAAAACTCTCCCGAGTCCCCTACAATCTTACTCACTTTCTCAACATTCTTCATTCCAAAACAGTCCACCAACTTGATTGCGTCTGAGATATTCAAAAAATTCAAGAACCCACAATCTTTGTTATGGTAGAAATTGATCTGTTCTAATTCACCAAACTTGGAAAAATCTCTTCTTAAGCATTGTTCATCAGGTAAGGTCATCTTAGGGGTAGTCGCAGACAAAGAATCAGCATCTTCATCATTTGCTGGATTAGTGGGCTTTATCCCAATGTAAACATTCCTTGATGCACCTGCTGTGACAGCCAAGGTGATATCTCTATTCAAGGGTCCAGAATGGTTCTTCGCCCAACCTACGGTAACGTCATAACCATGAATAACCAATTGGTGCAATACTTCATGGTTAAGGAAGAATTTCAATGCAATCAATGGGTCTATAAACGTTATGAAGCAAACCTTTTTCTCCGGGTGGTGCTTTATAGATTGGACAATCCCGCCAGCTCTGACATTGTTTGCAATATCTTCTACTGTGGTATTTGGATGAAGATTCCCGAGGTATATCGTACGATTGCCCAAATTGTTGAACTGGTCGGGGATATTGGAGTACCCTTGGAATTGAGGATGCATTTGTTGGATGTGAGCCATGTTAGGGGAAGGCGGTATCATTGGCAATGAAATGGACGAATATGGCATGGAGATGGCAGACATGTTAGACTGGGACATTTTAGAGTGCGATCTGTTCGATTGCGATAAAGTTGAGTGAGAGTTCGAAGAACGAGGAATCCTTTCGTGTTCATCAATCCCTTCTTCACCTTCAGAGGAGCTTGATGTAGATGATACTTGTCCATTTCTTTTCATCAACGACTTCCGAATGGCCTCGTTGTTCTCCAAAAGCATCAGCGGGTTGAACTCGCTGAATTCGCTGCCCTCAGATCCAAAACTATCATCCTCCGGTATACTAATTATGCTTTCATTGGGCAAAAAGTTGCTGTGAGAGGTAGTATTCCTTCTGGATATGACAGGAGAAGATGCAGTGGTGGAGTTAGCTGTGGGAGGTTGGGAGGTAGCAATGCTTTCTATAGATGGTCTATCACATCTGTCTTTGGTGAAGGCGATGGATTGGATGTCGGAATCAGCTCCTAAATTCTGGATTCTTTTGACGTAGAACTCGTAGCATCTAATGGCTGCATCAATCGATACAAAATGCACAGTGATGGATGTGGAAGACTCTATTGGAGCTTTTTCTTCTTTTTCTTTTTCTTCTTCCTCAATTACATTTTGCTCACTCTCAGCTTCATCAACCTTTTTCTGGATAAGCTTTTCATCTGCATCCTCTACTGCCACAGCTTCAGGCTCATCTACTTGCTTGGGAAGGAGAGTTTCCGGCTCTGGTTGCGCCTCTACTTCTGCTTCCACCTCCGTCTCTGGTTCGGCAGCCGGTGCTTGAATTTCCAATTTCTCAATCTCTCCAAATTTCTCCAATTGCAGGCGGATTTCGTCTATTTTTGCCTCGCCTTTCGTCTTCAAAACGATGCTTCTGGTAGCCTTCAAGTCCATCACGTAGTTCAATGTTTTCAACTTGATAAAGTCCAGCTTGCCAGTCCCATTGGAGCTCAGGTTATTCAGCCGTTCACTCAAGGAGATACGCAAGTTTTTCGAGTCCAATTGAGTCCTCAACTTGTTGAGATTGTACTTGTTCTTGCCATATTTCAAGTGGAAATTTATCGAAATCTTGCTGTTCAAGAAGGAAATGTGGCACGTTTGGGTGTACAGGGACTCATCCTGAGGCGGAGAAGTCTTCTTGAACATCCGGACATACTCAATAGGACCAAAGTCAATGGCGTCGAGCACCTGTTGTAGAGTTAAATCTTCCAGAAGATTTTTGAGTATGACGGTCCTCGAGAGACAGAGCGAGTCCAAGTTGGAGTCTTCGTATTTGTATGCGAGGCCAGGGCCACCGTTGGCAGGGCCTCCGCCAAAGGACTGGCTGCCCGCGCCGTTTTGGTAATTTTGTGCGTACTGTTGTTGAAACTGTCTCTGGTTGTACAGCGGGTGGGACGACTGCGCGACGTGGGCCATGTGGAGGGCGTGAGCGTGGGCAGCTTGTGCCTGAGCTTGTGCTTGTACCTGGGCTTGTGCTTGCGCTTGTGCCTGGAGGTGAAGCAGCGATGACAGGCCCGGGTCATGGTGTGGAATTTGGGGAGACATAGGAAAGCTATTTATAAAATAAGGCGAGCCCACTAACAAATTACTGGGAATCATGGAATGGCTGTAAGTCATGTCTAAAGGGGTTAGCGGGACGGCCAGCAGGTCGTACTGGGGGCTCCCTGTGTAGTACATACTCAGTTGCTGAGGATACATGACTGAGAAATGAGTTTTTTGGCCTTTTTTAAAAGAATATCTGCTTTTTTCAACTTTCCACTTGCCTTTTTATTACTATTTACTTTTTTAGTCCTACCGTGTTCCTTCTTTTTTTCTTTCCCTGGGCAAAAGAAACTTCCAAAAATTAGAAAAACAAAAAAAAAAAAAATAAAAAAAATAAAATCGGAAGGAAGGAAATGCGAGGAAACCAAAAAGAGTCAAACGTATGTGGATCGTTTTTAAGTTTGAATGCTTGCTGTTGTAAGAGGATGGTGGGAAAAAAAAAAAATGGTGATCCTAATGCGACCTAGGGGTGTGCCGTGCTTCTACATTGGGGGAAGCGCACACTCGCAAGACGCACATTCAGGAACTGCAGCAACAGGATCAGAGATAGAGGGCTCGCGTCGGAGCAGGGGCCGGGTTTTGGTAGAGAAGGGGTATGGTATAGCGGCTAACGGTCAGCAGGTCAGGGTAACATGGGCGGGATGGCCTTGCACCAGTGTACCTTGGCGGGAGTCTATGAAGATTCTATTTTTTGTTTCTACTTGGTATTTAGTTTATTTTTTCAGTACTTTATTTAGCGGTTTTTCTTTTTTTGAAGTTTTCCCCTGTGCTAGCGAATGAGTGAAAAGTTGAGTGTTCCTGTAGGTGGTAAATGCATGGATGCAAACATATGTGCGAAGGCGATTCTGTGCAGCTACTAAATAGTCCATAGGGCAGATATGCAAATGACATTTACTAAGGGAAAAAAAAAAGAGAACAAAAAGCAGCTCGGACGATCTCAGCTAGCTTGGATAACGGAACAGGTGAAACGGCTAGTTTGAGAGAGAGAGAGCGAGGGAGAGGGGTACCAGTGGACTGATACGCAAACGGGTGGGACTACTGCCTCTGCAGATGGCGCATTGTTTGTGCGGTTTGTGCTATCAATGTGAGAGTGTCTCATCCTGCGTAATACCACAGTTTACGAGAAATGGGCTCCGAAAGCGGGTGGACGAATTTGCTCTCCGATGGTGACTCCGTAGGACAAAGCGCGGTCGTTTCGACTCGATTGTTCACGCTCGTTCGATGTCCAAACCGATTTTGCTTGAAAAATGCTCTGTTTCTGACAATAAATATAGCCCGTACTCGAAATAATATTGATTAGTATCTGTATGTAAGATCTTCCAAGCAATTTCTTTTTTCTTTTTAAGTTATTTTTTACCTTACTTTATTTTTTATTTTCTTTTTTTTTTTTTTTTTTTTTTTTTTTTTTTTTTTTTTTCTCTTTTGTTTTTCGTCCCTCAGTTAACACTCTTTCCACACTCCTCCAGCTACCACCGTAAAGTGTGAGTTTTAGTCGTAACTAGAACGCTTGTGGCCACGGTATCAGCTCTACCATTCAATTTGTCGGGTTTTATTTTTTTGTCTTGTTGTTTTTTTGTCGACTTTTTACTGCATATCTGTGGGCTCTACCCCAAGTTTATTTTAAACGCTACTAAGTGCCCATGAAGCCGGCTAGTTGCGCAACAGCTAACGCCTCACAGGGATTCTTTTTTCTCGTTTCCACATCCCAGTTTGCTGAAACGGAAATGTGCTCCGTAAAAAATAAACTAAAAATAAAAAAATACAGAAAATAATCTCCTCTTAGAGAAGAGCCAAAGGGAGGTTCCTGCCAGCACCACCAGTAAGAGTGCCAGTCATTTTGGTAGCAAACGTGCTAACAAACTGTCAACCTGCTATTTTTAGTAAAGAGTGTGAACCCTTGGCCCATTTTAAAACTAAGGAACCTTATTTCACCGCGTTCTGTTTCATAGCAGGATGATTCATTCTCACTTGAAAGTAAAGAGAACAGAATGATCGCAGCTTAAAACCCAACGGATTTTTTTTTTTTATTTATTTTCCCTTTTTTTTTTTTTTTTTGGTGGTGCAACAAGATATTTACGAAGCTACATATCAGCATATAGCGTTGTGTAACAGTTAACAGAGAGGAAGGGGTAGCTTGCCGAAGTATTTATTGTTCATGGCAAGGGACTTTTTTAGTTTTATTTTATTTTTTTTCTTTTTTTCACCGCCTTTGCATAATCAGTACCTTATGAGCTACTGCACCTCTCTATTTTCTCTTGAGATTGATGCTTATTTTGATTTCCTCTCATACCCAGTACCTAAAGTTGCACTGGAGCTCTCGATTTTTCTTGAGAATTTTATGCTTATTTTTGATTCTTTTCCACTGACAACGATTCACTGCCTCACGCCCCAAGTCTTTATAGTATAAATCGGCAAATACGGGCCTGTTTCTGGCTAACTCTGATCCACTTTTTTTTTTTTTTTTTTTTTTTGGTCCTATACACATTTAAGAATTAAGCTAAAACACCAATTGATTCACATGGCTCGTTGTTGATCCCCTCAGTGAAAAGTTTCTTTTGAACCTGAATTGGGCACAATTTTATGGAGCATGAGACTTAGTAGCCTAGCTTTCCCCTGACCTTCCACGAGAGTAGATATAGCGACCAGCGCCAGGGGGTCCTCGTTTAGGGAATTTTCCAGTTTGAAGCAACAGAAAAAGCCGAGAATTGCAACTCATCAAGTAACATTAAACGAAAAGGGGAAAACTGTCCATACTAGGTAACTGCAAATTTTACGAGGATTGATGAGTAACATGCTATTTTAGACTTTAGAACGCGTCCTTCGAGAGGCACCTACAGTAGATCATTTCCACAGTAGTACTTGGATACCGTCTTTATATATAGCGATCACGTACTTTTCTTTTTAGTACATCTAGGTCACGTTCCTTACTGAGTCGGTGTAGTCTTTTTTGCTTGCACACACGCAATCTTTGGAGCCATCCAGCCCTTTATTTTTTCCCGTCCGCACCGCGCTCGCTTACTTCCCAATGAGGAAGTCGGCAACCCAGTCGATGAACATAAGATGGCAATCAAGTGAAAAATCAACTGTTCCTGCACACAGGTCAGCAAAAAAATGAAAATGAAAATACAAAAGAGAAAAAAAAATAACGAAACTCTGATTTAGAAGTAAAGCGTTACAGTTAAGTACTTAAATATGGCCCAAGAAGTTCCAACATTCAAGCTTGTCCTTGTCGGAGATGGTGGTACCGGTAAAGTAAGTAGTTTTATGATAGATTGAATCAGAAAAGGTGATAAAACGTCGCGTGTTTTGGGGAGCTCATGTTTCTTAGATGTGTTCGTTGTGATGATTTTTTTTTTTTTTTTTCAATTTCCTTCACGATGCAAAGGGGGTACCCTTAAGATTAGACACAGCTTTGCAAGTTTTTTTTTTTTTTTTTTTTCCATTCATATACTAACCTAATAGACCACCTTTGTTAAGAGACATTTAACCGGTGAATTCGAAAAGAAATATATCGCTACTTTAGGTGTTGAAGTTCACCCATTAGGTTTCCACACCAATTTCGGTGAATTGAAGTTCGATGTCTGGGATACCGCCGGTCAAGAAAAGTTCGGTGGTTTAAGAGACGGTTACTACATTAACGGTCAATGTGGTATTATCATGTTCGATGTTACCTCCAGAATCACCTACAAGAACGTTCCAAACTGGCACAGAGATCTTGTTAGAGTCTGTGAAAACATTCCAATCGTCTTGTGTGGTAACAAGGTTGATGTCAAGGAAAGAAAAGTTAAGGCCAAGACCATCACTTTCCACAGAAAGAAGAACTTGCAATACTACGATATCTCTGCCAAATCCAACTACAACTTCGAAAAGCCATTCTTATGGTTGGCCAGAAAGTTGGTTGGTAACCCACAATTAGAATTCGTTGCATCTCCAGCCTTGGCTCCACCTGAAGTCCAAGTTGACGCTGACTTGATGCAAAAGTATCAACAAGAAATGGAACAAGCTACCGCTTTACCATTACCAGATGAAGATGATGCTGATTTGTAGATCGCTTTCTGTATTGAACTCTCGAGTTTTCGATACGAAAAGCGGTTCATCTGGCTTCTTGATTCTTATATAGCTTATATAGGTATAATATAATTTTAAAACTCAATCAGGGGGACCTTGTGTGTATGTTTGACTATGAAGAGGCTGAAAGAAAGGATACAGTATGAAGCAATTGAGGCTGACGGTTTCAGAGCGCAGAGCCTGAAACAGATTACTTGGCTAGGAAGAAGCGGAAACAGACAGTTCCAGAAACTGAAGCAGAGAGGTTGGCTATGAAGGGCTCAAACGGTTCAGTCTCACTGCCATGGAATTATCCTTCGCTAGCTCATCGCCTGGTTGACTGGACTACTGCGGCTTACTTCTGGTTCATCGGCCCGATGCACCTGAAACAGAGACGAAACCACAGAACGTTGCGAGCAGGGTTTGAACTTACAGAGAGTACCATCAGGGTTTCAAAGAGGTTAGAGTGACAGTTACAGAATCGGTTAAAGTGTATGTGTATATTGAGAGCTTGGTGCTCTTTATGCAGATAGTACAGTTACTATTATGCTAGAGATGCGGTGTGGGATATTTGCGACGGTGAAGTGAGACTGTGTCAATATGCATCTTTCTGCTTATGCACTTCGATGGCCCTTCGGTACTCTTTCGTGTTCCTTAATACCGATGGAGGCGGATTGGGAAGATTAGGCAATGAAGGAGGCGGTGGTAAAGCGAAGGAGCTTTGGATTTCATACTGGGTAGGCTCCGGCTCGCCCTTTTTTGTAGTATTGTAGTTATTATTGCCTGATATTATCGATTTGGATCCCGGAGCGCCTCTATTTAGGTACTCTAGTGTTATTTCGTACGGTAAATCCAGGGGTGTCCATATTCCGGTCTGTTTTGCCTTCTGCTCGTAGTACTCGCAGTAGTACTTGATATGATTTCTGCCCATCAAGTGCGATTTTCTGACACTCATGGTGTCGTGGGTAAGGTACGACTTACAATAGTCGCAGTAGTACTTCGGCATGATTGATTGTAGATAAGGTAAGCGCGACAGCAGGCACAATACAGCAGGAGTCACTCATTAGAGGGCACTTTCCTTTTGCTGTTCCCACATGTGGTTGATGATGTCCTGCATAAAGTACAACTCACGACAGAGGTGAAACACTGGCGGTTAAGGAACACTCAGAAGACACCAAAATAGGAGAAAGAGCGCTATTTTTGAAACTTCTCTGTGGCTAGTGAAATCACGCTCGTTCCAGAGCTCGATGACAGCGGGAAGGGCAGCAGGCAATACAACAGGAGACACTCATTAGAGGGCACTTTCCTTTTGCTGTTCCCACATGTGGTTGATGATGTCCTGCAGATAGAACAAACTCACGACAGGTGAAACACTGGCGGTTCATGGAACACTGGCGGTTCATGGAACACTCAGAAGACACCAAAATAGGAGAAAGAGCGCTATTTTTGAAACTTCTCTGTGGCTAGTGAAATCACGCTCGTTCCGGAGCTCGATGACAGCGGGAAGGGCAGCAGGCACAATACAATAGGAGACACTCATTAGAGGGCACTTTCCTTATGGTGCTCCCACATGTGGTTGATGGTGTCCTGCAGATAGGATAAACTCACGACAGAGGTGAAACACTGGCGGTTCATGGAACACTCAGAAGACACCAAAATAGGAGAAAGAGCGCTATTTTTGAACCTTCTCTGTGGCTAGTGAAACCACACTCGTTCCGGAGCTCGATGACAGCTGGAAGGTCAGCATCGAGATACACTCCCTTATGGCCCTCTCAAACGGCTACGACACTCTGAAAATCACGTGTACAATATCACTGACTTTTTCTCCAACCAATCATACTCCTCAAACCGCGTCGATTTTGTGTAATTTCCGATATTCTCAAGTTTCAACTTCTTGGTGAAAAAATTACAAAATTAAACAAAAACGCTTTCAATTGATTAGAGGGTACTTATTAAGCACAACCATACGTTTAAAATGTTCAGACAATCAGCTGTATGTGACAATTGTCCTCTGCCAATGAAATTGGCGGTATTGTGATGAAGAATAGGGATATATTCCTCTTTAAAATGCCCAGATAGTTGATGCATGGCAAATGGGCTAGTTGGTACCGAGCTTTCCAATCCTCAAGGTCCACCCACAAGCATGTTTTCTGGTTTTTCTTTCCCTTTTTTGGTTTTTACTAACAAATTTAGCGTTTATTAACTTCAAGGAGACTCTTCTCTGTCACTCCACAAAGATCCAACTTGATCTCGGACTTATACGTTTCTCAAATCAAGGCATTCAAGCCAACTCCTTTCACCGCCAAGGACGCTGAAGAATCCACCAAGGCCTTCCAATTGCCATCTAAGCCATCAGTTCCAGAATCCGAAATTTCTGCTGACGCCTTGGCCCAATATGAAGCTTCTAACGTTGAAACTGAAACTGTAGGCTCCACTGGCTCCGCCGTCGCTGAGGAAGACTGGTTCGTTTTCGAAGAAGCTGAAGAAGCTCACTAGAGAACCGATCTCACCCATAAACCTTAACCCCAGCATATTCGTATATTTCCTAACGTTAGGGCAAGAATGCACATAGCAACTCGAGTCTGCGGGTAATACCACGTCAAAAGAGTGTGAAAGTAAACGAATGAAGATAAAAGCAAACAAAAAGTGAAAAAAGTAACAGAAAAGGAAATATATAAGTTTCTTAGTTTAGAGATGAAAAATATAGATTATTTGGAGAAGGGCAGAGTAGATTTGTATAATTGTAGTCGCTGGGATAAAAAAAAAAAACTTGGAGTGTGGTTAGCCAACTGAAACTCTGTTACATAAAAGTATGATGGGTGTTCATTATCATTGCGGAAGTCCTAGAGCGAATTGAATTGAGCAGATTGCCAACTGACCATGGTGCTTGTGGAAAGTTGGCATTTTTCAGTAGATCTTCCGCATACGAAACCTCTCTTTGGCACTTCGACTTCTCTCGTGAATGGAAATTCAGCGCCGAGTGAGCTATGGCCAGAAAAACCCACTAGGTGGATTTAGCGGCCTAGTAGGTACGATTCTGGCCATGTTAGCTTTTAATGTCAAGGGCCAGTTGAACTGTAGAATCCGTTATCGAATGGTTTGTTAAAAAAAAAATCTTGTATCACAAGATTTGGCTAAAGTACTTGCATCAACATAGTACTGCCAAGAAGTAAAACTGTTCGCTAATCTTTTTGGTTGCACAGCTTCTATTTTAGGAATCAGCTCTAGAGCCAAACATTGGGAATCTGGAAAGTAAGGAGAGCTCTGCGCACACCATGCTGCACGGCCAAGTAGCAGCGGTTAAATAATGGACGCACCAAGGTTCTAGATAGAAAGATGCTGTTGTACCTGACACCTGCGAAACAAAATCAGGAGGCTTCACTGGCTATAACGAATGTGTTGGGGAGAGTAGAACGAAAAAGCTCTTTGCATTGCGTATGCAGCATTACTCCCAAATAGGCAGTTTCTTCAAATTGACAGCTACCGACGCAATTCAAGTATGCGCACCTTTCAATATTGGCAGTACTTTCAAGGTTCGGTTGTAACAATTCCTAGCAATTACAGTTTATTCGTATTACTGTCGTTTTATGTCGCTTAAAGTTAAGTGACTAACGCCGAATCCCATCTCAAATATCTATTCGGAGTCTCCTCTACTAGTAAAATATGCAACGAGGATTGGCTCACGCGGATGATGATACATTGTCACTCAGTTCACAAATGATATACTGGTGTAACACTTCGGTGGTGTAACACTTCAGTGCTGTGTATGTAAAGAATTCCGAAATAGTCAAATGAATACAATACAACTCAACTAAACATAAACAGATATTACCTTTTCAAACCCCGCTGTTACTCCAACTCTTCTTCTATTTCGATTCGGGCCATAAATTGAAAATATGACATTGCAAATTGTAAGACTGGAAACTCTGAAACAATCTTAATGTTTTATGCGGCAACTTTGTTGCCTCGAATATATCCAGGCATCTGATGGAAGAACAGAAGTATCGATATCCTTTGGATTACCTCGCAAAGAAAGTGGGGTACGTTCTTCTGAATATGTTTCAGTAAAGAAAGTTTGATTGTACCTGCTTTTTCTTCAAAAAATAGGTCATTTCGTTTAAGCGCTACACGAAAAGGGTAAATCAGATATGCAACATATGGAGATACCTCGAAGAATTAAGCAGTCTACGGATTTAAAGGAAACAGGGGAACAGAAGCAGTGCCTTATGTATAAGTAGGAGATAAGAACTCTCGACCGTACGGATATGGAAATGGAAATCAGTTAGCTTCCAAAATTGGAACTTTTATTTCTTTCGCAGGAATTCACAGCAATTTCGTTAAAGCTTAATTCTTCAAACTTACTTTAGCCTTTAACCAACAAAATTCAATGATGAATTGTTCAAAAGTAAAACATCGGCTGGTAACAATTGGAAAATCTGATCCAATAAAAGGCTTTGGTTAACTGTAACAGTCAATATAGCTATTTGACACAACACTAGATTGTTGGCCATTAATTTCAGTATTGGTTTTCTTAAGGTGGCTTATTTGAGATATAAATAAACTGAACAATAAGGACGATGAGCCTCCCGCATCGGGCATGCAAACGATGAGGGAACAATTCATATGATGTTAGCCATAATTCTTTTTTTTTTTTTTTTTTTTTTTTTTTTTATTTTAGCGAATTGTCTACCACTGCTGCTTATTAAGGAAAAAGATGGAACCGAGAAGAAGAGAACGAATACGAAGAATATATTGGCACATGCGAAAGATGATTAATTGAAATTCATTTCATCTCCTTTTCCATCTCCTTTTCCACGCCTTACTTCGCAATTTGAAGCTCTTTGAGATACTGGTAAAGCCCTCCTATATATCATCGCGTCTTATAGGTCTGCATCAAGCCAATGAACTTGTTGCTGCCGCCATAACCAAGGATACTGAAAGAACTGTTTCTCTAAAGTGGAGTTTAATTTTGTTGTCTTGCGCACCTTCTCTCATCTACCCCATTATTTTTTAGGCATCAAAAAAAATTCTTCCTAATTAGGAAATTTTTTCTTAAAGTACGAATTTTCAAGGGCTCTATACTTCATTCTGCAGAGTGCTCCTCTCATACTAGGAGTTACTGTCTAACTGTCACATCACATGTGAGGTACTTTGCGCTTTAGGAAAGTATCGTTTTCAGAAAGAAGAATGCACTGGCATTTGATACGGGGTACAAGGTTTTTGCTCCTTTGAGAAAGAATATGATTTATAACGCACAACCAAGAAAAATGTATATATATATATAAATTGTAGTTTCTTGGAATGAATAGTGTCAATACTTTTGAACAGAAGTTCGCCAAAACATGAAGTTCCACTCCTTACTTCTAAGTTTATGCTTTGCCGTATTAGTCAGCGCTGCACCTATTTTGACTCCTAGGGCTACACTTTTAGTTCCTTCAGATGACCCATTTTACCTGCCACCAGATGGGTTTGAAGATCAACCTTTAGGTACGATCTTGAGAACAAGAAAGGTTACTGATCCCTTTGGTCTTTGGCGTTTCCAAGCTAACGTTGAATCTATTTATCAGATATTGGTTGTCTCTGAAGATACATTTTCTGATAAAATTGCAGTGGTGACTACTATATTTGCTCCTCACAATGCTGACCCAAGTAAGCTTGTGTCTTATCATATGGCAGAAGATACTGCTTCTCCAAACTGTGCACCTTCTTATGCCATGCAACTTGAATCTTCTCCATTGAGTTGGATCACACCTCAGGTTGAAGTTCTTTTATTCTCCGCTGCCTTAAACGAAGGTTACTATGTATCTGTTCCTGATCATGAGGGTCCAAAAGCAACGTTTGTTGCAGGCTACCTGGCTGCATATGCTGTTTTGAATACTGTTAAGGCAGTCTTGGCTACCGGAAATGATACGGGTATTAATTCTGATGCTGAGGTCGCCTTCTGGGGGTATTCTGGTGGAGGATTTACAACAGCTTGGGCAGCATCTTTGCAACCAACTTATGCCTCTGAAATAAACCTTGTGGGAGCCGCTATGGGAGGAGTTCCTGTTGATCTCCACCATGTTGCAAATTACACCATGGGAACAATTTTTGCAGGATTCATTATTTCAGCAGTTCTTGGACTTAGTCACGAGTACCCTGAATTGGCTAGCCTTGTAGTTGATATTATTGATCCTGAAAGATATCCTGAGTTAGAAAGTGCTCAGAATGATTGTTTAGTTGAAATCTTGACTTATTATGCATTTGCAAACTGGGAGATGTTCACTGATCTTGGAAATGGAGTATTGGACTTACCTCTTGTTAAAAACGTCACTGGAGAAAATAGTATAATGAATAATGGAGGTATACCCACTGTTCCCATACTTGCTTATCATAGTCAAATGGATGAGATTATTCCAGTTGACGATATGGATGACTTGTATGACTTTTGGTGTGCTAAGGGGGTGAACTTAGAATATCATAGAGATTTGTATTCTGGACACATTATTACTGCTGTGAGTGGGGCAGGCCTTGCATGGAATTTCATTAAGGACAGATTCAATAAAGTTCCTATCAATTCTCAGTGTCAAAAGACTACTGTTGCTCTTGATTTATTCGATTCTGGCTCTCTTCTTGGATTAGGCGAAATAGCTGCTGCCGATTTAGCTCTTATTTTTAATGACACCCTCGGCCCTGAAAAATTAATTACTGGTAACACCACTTCTTCAACACCTTCAGGATCTACTGGCTTCATAGCAACTATTTTGAATGGTGCCCTGAGTTTAATTTCCAGCTTAATTAATCCTGAAAACCCTGAGTCAGTAACTGAGCAAGAAATCTACAATAACCTTGGAAGTGTCATTAGAGGGGCTGTAGGTGCAGTTACAACTGCTACCGGCTTAATCACTGGCCTCTTCGGTGGCCTGGACTCTTCAAATGGTACACTGAGTGGATTGATCTCTTCTGTTTTATCTGAAGGTACTTCGTTGGCCTCAGATTTGCTCGGACTGGATTCATCATCTAACACTACATCACTGGATAGTGGTATTCTTTCAACCCTTTTAAGTTCTGGAGCAAGTTTGGCCACGAGCTTATTCGATTCATCATCTAATAGCACGTCGCTGGGAGGAGGTTTAATTTCCACGCTTTTAAGTAGCGGTGGAAGTTTACTCTCAAGTTTGTTAAGTCTGTCTTGATTGACTGAAACTTTATGATCGTTAACCACACTTAGCCAACTAATTTCAATTCATTAATTCCAAGGCTGTTATTCATTGAAGTGAATAATTTGAATATCCAAAAAGTTTTACCCAAAATAGGGTTCCCTCTACATATTTTATTTAGAATTTTCAATAATTTATTGAGTTGATACAAAAACTCTACAATCGATCAAAAACATAATTTTATTGTCAACTAAACTTAACTGTAGAAAGAATCACTAGAATAACCTTTGGAAAAAAAAAAAAAAATAGATTAAATCTAGAAGCGTAGAGCAAACAAATTCTACTTCCATTCAAGACCTGATGCATTCGATGAAAGTGCTTTTTCGAAGCAAGATGTACTGGGTGTTAGGATGGTCTGGTGTCAGGATGTACAAAATCCAAGCAACAGTTGCTTTGCTCTCTTTTCTTTTGCACAGTTGAAGGGATGTGGAATCTCGATCACAGTTGCTTCTTTTGCTACTATATGTCGAAGTGATATCAACAATTTTCTCTTGAATGTGGCCGAGGTGGGCTTCATTGGTGTGAAAGGATTATTGACTCAAATTAGTGGACCAACGCCTCTAGCAACTCTATGCTGTGAAAACATAACCATGCTATGCACTTCAATCGAAGGTATTTGTATTTTCTGTCGGAGTAGGACTATCCGTAACATCTCCAGAAGTAACACCCGCCGTTGCATTTTCATTTAAGAAAAGAAATATTAAGGTAAATTACATGCTTGAATATGCTCATTGGCAGAGGCTGATCCAACTCTTTATATGCAACGAGGGCGACCAAATTTGGGACACTACCAAGATAAAATGAAGCACGAGATAGTACCTCAAGTTAAAGTTAAATGGTATTCACTTCAACTATACCGATTTAATTATTTGACTCGAGACTCTCAGAACATATTATTTGTTTCTCAAATATCGTTGGATTAAGGTCACAACCACGGGAAAAGATTTGGCTAAGATTCATGGTGAGTTTGTAACATTTCCTCACTTGGTACTATTCGCCTTGATTTAGCTTAGATTCAATTTCGATTATCGGCCAAAACATTCAGGTAAGTACTGCAGTAAATTTGGATAGTGGAGGCACGTTTACTTACTTATCTGATGAAGTCTATGATGCCTTTGTAACAGCTTTGGGTGGTGATGGTTCAATTAATTCTGCTGGTCAATATCCAATTATCAATTGTTAATTGTCAATTTTCTGGAAATCTTACGTATAACTTAATTGGGATTTGTATTGATGCTCCTGTTACTGATATTGTAAATGAATTTGTCTTTCGGCTTTGCGAAGTTAACTTCCTTAAAGGTGGTGAAACTGCCTTAGGGGACGCCTTTTAAAGATATGCCTACTAGGTATATGATCTTTAAAACTCAGCCATATATCGCGAAGGTAAAATACACTTCAGAGACCAACGAAATCTATTGGGATTGAAAGAGAATTTTTTATGCACTATATAGTTTCATTTTTATGTTATATATTAAATTAAATGAACTGGGCTCTCAATTTGTTGGAAAATACCTTAATGCTCGACTCTGCCGAAGGTTCTTCTGCAGTACCTTGAATAAGGACGCGCAGGAACTGCAGCATATTTTTTTCTCCTTACATAATATAAAAAAGAAATTGTCGGAAAAGAAAAGTCTTATCCGAGTGAACATAACGGAACAAGCATAATCTCAGATATTAATTCGATACAAAATACATTACTCAGATACGCAGTAGATCAGCAATTCTTTTCCATGCGCGTAGTTGCTCACCATGATATTCTAGATGGAGCTGTAAACTTTTGTGGATTCCATAAAATTCATATTTGTGCTTTGAAGTGCGAGTATTATTTTTTGATTTTCGATCATCTTGCATTGCATAAAATGAAAATCATCGTACACGTCCTAAGATATTAAGCTAAAAAAAAAACGATTAAAAGCAGACTGGCTAAAATTAAAACCTTCTTCAGCATAGATTTTTTTTCTTCCATTCTTCGTATTCCTTTACTAAAAGAAAAAATAACTGCAATGGAATACTATTGATTTCTTTTCAGGTTACATCAGCAAAAGTAGCAAGTGACTCATCATTATGTGACTGCAAGAAGCATTTAACACAAACAACTACCAACAAGTATGCTGTTAGAATGTCGAACTTGTTGAACTCATTGCTCAATGCAAGAATGGGTTACTTTGCAGTAATCCTATTTGTGAGTGCGAATGGGGTTGAAACTTGGTCACAGTCGCCTTGTTTCAATTACCACCTAAAAATATTATCACATTTCTGTTAGCCATAGTACATGAGATTGGCTTATGAGGGATTGAGAACTATTTTAAAACAATAGCCCTTTTACTTAAGACAGTGGAGTGATAATAGCTCTGATTTACACACTGATGTCGAATATTTTCAAACATGCACATATCAAGCGAAAGCGGATACGAGTCTAGATAGTATTATGTTTGTTTCATTATCGAATGAAGTGAAAAAAGAAGTGATTTTGGCAATAAGAATTCACAAACTGGCGAGAATATTTCCATTGAGAGCAGACTAGGGTGTCTCTCGTCTATTCTAGCTGCTATGTGAGTAAAGTATGTTTAGTTAGTGCTAGAAAGTGATTCGTTTCTATTGTTCCAGTGCTTACATAGGAGGCAACTTCAGAGTCAAGGGCCGCGAAGGGTATTCAGGATACATGAATTCATGATCCCGATATACATTATGTGCGGAAGAAGTAAAAACTCTTAGTGACTCACTAAAAACTCAACAGTTTCCATCTTTAATATTTCAATTCCGAGAGTCTCAGTGTAAGTCGGGCTTTCAGTAAAGTGCTTACTTCAAAAGTTAAATTCCTTGATGTGGCTCCAACTGCTTAGCAATAAAAAATGCGATAACTCTCCAGGAGTGTATGTCCTAAAAGTAATTTTTGAGAATCAGAAGGTCACAAATTACTCCTTCAGTATTCATCATATGTATCAATGCAGCAGGAAAAATAAACCCACATCTTTTAGAGCATCAAGATCGCGGAGGACTTATAAACTCTCACTACTGTCTTTAAGGTAACCACTTAATTCAGGTGCTCGATGAGCAGAAATCAGAAATTATGAAGTACAATTTGGAATTCAAATGTACTCCGCCAACTATACAAACTGCTCGGACAACCACTAAAGTCTAAGATAACATAATCGATGCAAATTAACAATTTGTCTCCTTTGGTCCCGACTAATAGTACGTGTCTGATGTTTGACACTGGTCTCTTTTGTTCAGAAGTCACAAGGGAAACTCGAAACACGTCAACGCTGGCTCTACTTTTAAGAAGTTTTCATGTTTTTCTTTAAAGTGATGAATATTGAATTGTTCCTAATAACGGAAGGCGGTATTATTGCACCAGCTCTGCTTCTGGTGTAATTTTGAAGGCGATATAATATCAGGTGTCAGATAATAATGTAGATTTTTAATTGTAGGCTTGATGCTTCCATTAAACTCAGTGATATATTCTATATTCAGTCCAAGATAGCAAATACTTGAAAATAGTATTCAGTCTCAACTGCTTAGCTTCTCTTTAGTTGAATTAAACGTAAGATAATTTGTATCAAATACTGATCATACAAAAGATTTAGATGTAGTTAGCTTTTGGACTTCAATAGAAAGATAGTTCAGCTTTAACTTTAAATTCCAGATTATCTTTATGAAATATCAAACTAGTGAAGTTTCGCTATCAACTATTTTACTGTTTAAAATTTTCTTTTGCAATGATAGAATTGTCTTCAATGTATGAGAAGAATAAAGTAAAAACGTGGATTTAGTGTCCAAGAATAATCTCCGCACATCAAAATTCTTGAGAGTTTACCACTGTCGGTGTGATTGTAGAGAAATGCATAACTCAGTTATTTTCTCGGTCATACGTAGCCACTTTTTCATAAGGATACACGGTTTACCGCTTAAGTCAAATTTCTCAAGTCTCCTAAAGGGGTATTTTTTCCGCCTTTTTGAGTGGGTAGGTACGTATGCGTCGACATATTAGCGCACATATTTTCTTGCTATTCCATTCTGAATCACTGTCGATAAAATTTCATTCAAAGATTATATCGTGCCGATTTTTTCAAATTTTTGAGTTTTCTGCTTTAAATGGGCATATACCATGCATTGATAGATGTTTTTTTTTTTCACAATTAGTACTTCATAATTTCTAAGTCAACTTGTTACTCTAAAGAAAATATTAAAATTTGGCCCTATGCTTCAATTTGAGCTTTAAATCTCGAAAAAAGTAGTTGCACTCACTTGCATATTTTTGAAAGCATTAAACAAAAAAATAGATACTTTCGTGTCTGATAGTAGTGAACTTAAAAGGTTCATGCAATGCGAAATGCAACCCCTAATGCATATGGTGCAGTGCAGTGTTGGTTATATTTTTCAAATTTTGTTCAAAAACAATAACATGAAGTATATTTCAATTTTGTAATTTTTTTTGACGGTTATGCATTACCGGGGTTAGAAATTCCTTTTTGCAAGCTTTTCTTCGAGCATCGCGAAGCTTAAAACTGGAAAATTAAAGTTAAGCGAGCACTTTTCAAGATTGGGAGAAAAAAGATGAGTGGCTAACAACTGAGAAAACGACCTAAAGAGTCTTACGCAATTAATTTCTGCTAGGTATCTCTAAAGTAGAAAGTATGTGCTTCTTTAGTTGATATGATGAGCGTAAGAAGTTTGATTGTGGACATGGTGGGGAAATTACCGAGGAAACTGGTTTACGTACTATTGGACTTAGGGGTGACGTACTGATTAAATTACGAAACAGACTTGAATGTGAATTACGGGATTTGAATGACAGAGTTTGCCAAATAATAATTTCAAGTGGAGAAAAAAAGAATACTTGGGCTTTTTGCAGATATTTTTCACCGCAGAGATATCACTTACCTCATTGGGATAGTTGCCACTTTATGCGCGGTATTGTTAGGCTTGCATGCATATCATGCATGAAAAGGTGCAGCATGTGAGATTAAGTGTACCGATGTAGACATCGCCACACTGCATTCGAAGCAGAGTTATCTTTCGTTTAATAGGAGTAATTGCTGTTTAGTGATGCGGCAAGATTTTTAACAACTCCTTCAATCTTCCTGAACTATTTTAGGATAATTAGTGTTGTGATTATTCATTCAGCAGAGTAAAAAAAATAAAAGAGAGAATATATAATAAAAAAGGGCCAAGAATAGAATAGCTCAAGTGGAAATAGTCTTTTTCGTAAACTTGGCCAAGCAACGTGGTGATTTTTTACTGCTAAATCTCTAATGGACTCTGCATCATGCAAGAGGAAAAATTCGAACATGCAGGTAAGTAAGATGAATTTTGAGATTTGGTGACTCGTTACAGCTGCATTCAATTATATCGATCACATTTCCAAATGTTCGAGATTTCTGAAATGCTTGAAAATTGAAATAGGATCAATCAATTATTACAACTTTCTGGCAAGTGCTAGACAATCTAATATTCCATCTTTGGTTACATACACAGCAGCAATCATAGATGTAGTGAGTCACGGTGTGTGCCTAGAAAAAATTGATATCAATGGAATGAAAGGAGGATCCGTTTGTAAAGTAAATCAGGTAATAAAAAGTGCAAGCAAATTAAAGAGAAGAACAATGCTTCACGCAAACGTAACTTCAATGTGAGCTTGAAACTAAACAGGTTTTATCATGCATGTAAATGTACATGTTTTTACCTAAAAATACATTCCTATGTAGAAAAGTATAATGATGCCTCGAAAATATGCAGCCGTTCTCTTGTTTCCAAGCATTGCTGAAAATTGACAATTACCTCAGCAGTATGGACTTTTTCATGTCAACTTCGAAAATAGATTCAAACTCGTTCCACAAAGTTCACTTTTACAATATATCAATTTTAGATGGCAGATAACGGAGTAATAACATAAGAAAATATTGCTATGGTTAGAGCCAAATTTTCTGTATTTTTCACCAATAGAGTACTAGAGATTAATACTTTAGAAGCCATCGTCATGGATCGCTTAATATAGTGATTTATCATAAAAAAGAATTTAAAACAAGTTGAGAAATTTTGAGATGAGTAGTTAGTAGATTGCAAAGAAAAATTTTAAGTTTTTCCTGAGACACATTTAGGCAGACAGCCACCAGTACATAATATTAGAAAAGAAATTGAAAAAGTACTATTTGTGCTGCCCATCTCGCGAACTTTGAACTTTGAGCTGTGATAATAGGGAAGTAGGGGTCTGTATCGTATGCACTTAGTGATTGTTTTTTCCATGTATTCAATGAAACAGTCCTCACTTTGCTCTATCAATAAAATTAATTCTCATATGTTGAGTCAATTATCCTCTTACCATCATTTTCATTTCCTCTTCCTTCTTCACAGTAGCAGAAATATGGAATTTCATCTCAAGAAGAAATTTCCAACGCGGTACTACATGCATCTTTCCTCAAGCTCTATAGTTGAGAAAATAAAATCTAGAAGAGTTGGTTACTTCAGGACCCGGCCATTCAATTTGAACTTGGGGCTAGTGGCTTTTGAATATCACAAGATGTTGGAGGTGAAAATAAAATGAGGTTTCAACTAATTTTATTTATTTTGAGTATAAAGAAGCGTTTATACACCAATAGATAGAGAGAGTTAAAATTTCAAAATGACCCATATATAACAGCTGTGCACTTCATATTGGGGCTAACCTTATGTTTGCATATTATTTATGTTTTCTAAATTTTATCAGACTACTGCTTTCGTCTGGATAAAGGGAACAGCTTCTAGAATTCTTCCTAAAACTTGCTTCAGAATATTATCCAAGGAAACTGGTGGTTTCAACACACACTGATTCCAGCAAGTATTGATTTTTCAGTGACATTACCAAAAGTGGCTACAACTACCAAGTTTAAAAATAACTGCAACTTGAATTTAAAATGCCGTGTCAATACTACTTCTATTTAGTTTTGGCACTTTTACTCAAATTAGTACCATCGAATATTAAAATGGTGTAACTCATACTATCATTGTTGAGACAAACATATGTGGTCTTTTCTACTTTTCTTGGACAGGTTCAAGCTTCCAAACTACCACTATTATTGCTACTATAAGCGGAGCAGATACAGGTTTAATCACAC
Organism: Dujonia oleophila; assembly: GCA_030563865.1. Lineage (NCBI taxonomy): Eukaryota > Fungi > Ascomycota > Pichiomycetes > Serinales > Debaryomycetaceae > Dujonia > Dujonia oleophila. Next base: position 9,490 of record JAJMKG010000038.1, on the reverse strand, counting down.
ATCACCTGTGGATGACATCTTAAGTCGCATTTAAACGAACAGCTCAAGTACATTTGCTGTCAACGAGGACATTATCCATATCTACTTTGTCTACATAATCTTGCTTGAAAATACTCACTTCCGACGAACAAAGAAATTTAACTTAAAATAATGTAAGGACTATTATGTGCCTGAACATTTACTTATAAGACCTCATTGCAGCTTCTGCAGTATTGTCTTCGATAATTGCCATAATCAGCTAGCACAGGATCGGTACCAGTTTTTTCAATAACTAGAATTGAAAAAATCAGCTAAATCTTTTCCAACCACTTCAATCTGGTAGTTCAATCACCTTCCATACTTAGCTCTTCAACAAGCTAAAAACTCACTACTGAATCGTCAACAACAAACCTGGCATCGACTCTAAGCGCTTCATTGAGTGATAGCTATTCACTCGGTCTCTTTAGGGCGGCACAGAATTGAAATCAGAGCGTACTAAGTGAGCTCTGTTCATATTAATTGTTTTGATGTTCACTGTGGATGACAACAAAAATATCTTCGTTTTTATGACAAATCTGTTGATTATAGCTCTTCATCTGTAATAGATACTAACTCGTATTTTCCAAATTTTTGTTTTATCCATCTCAGTTTGCTTTCGAGGCTACTTGAACCAACTTCAAATGTTCTATTTTTCCAGTCAAGAATGTTTATCTCTATCTGCCTTTCTTTTACGTTATTGAATATACTTTATCATCTTTACATTAAAGTGGATAGCTTACCACCAAGGATACACTATGGAAACAACCGTCTTGGTGCATGGATAGCATACCCTTCTGAACTAAAAAGACAGAAGAAAAAAAAGACTCTCACAAAAAAAACCAAGTAAAAAGATGCTAAAAAAATTCACTTGCGTCATCTTTATTTATTTTCTACCTTAGCCTTATTTTTAGTTGACACTTTGTTGCAAGGCGATTTGGAAGGTAGCTGGAGCTAAACTTAAAAAATTCAACTCGAATGAAATTCAATTGAACGCAGAAGCCAACTAAGATTTTGATTGTTATTCACTATTTTAAGTATAAGCCGAAAAAATTTCTAATATGCGAGTTCTTGAACAGGAATCAACTTAGAATACGTTAATGGATGTCTGAGAAGTTCATATTGATATTTGATTGCGTGTCCATGGCAGTAGGGTGTCAGGATGTTAATGAATTAGAGTTTAGGAAGTGCAAAAAGAGTTCTCTACAGTTTAACCAAGTCTTATTGAACTTCAGAAAGGGTCTTCAATTTTGACTACAGTTGATCCATTTAAGTAACAGTGAAGAAATTGCGATAGGGTTACATGCAGCTGTACTAAAGCTTGAACTCTTTCCGTGATCAAGGATTGGTTGAAATATTTCGGAAGTAACTCCTCTGGCACTTTTTGTTACAGATCTGACATTTTCAAAGCTGCTAGAGCTTAAAAGTATTCTTTGCTGCTTGAACTTTCAGTATATGAACTTAGCTTGTGATTCTTCTATGCTTCAAAGTACATAATTATATAAAAAATGATACGGTAGCACGTAGGAGCGTGTGGTGATGATGACTGCAGAGGTTTTTGCTAAAAGTATTGCTGGGATTGGCTATATTAAGTCCTATGTAATTGCCTTCTTTTGTATTGTTGTGTGAGAAGGAAACAGCTTCCCTCACCTAAGACTTTCTTTACTTTTACATTGCAACCATTTTCAGGACAGTAAATAGGAGAGAACACTTAAAAAATGCAATGTGGAGAAATAGTGGCTCAATAACTCAACAATATTGCCAACAATTGAGTAGAAATACGAGATGTTCCATAAGTTATAATTCTCACAATTCATCAAAAAACTCAATGACTTAAAAGGTTATGAATCTAAAAGATACTTAAAAAATTACTTGTAGATTACCCAGAATATTCTTCTCACATCAAAATACATTACACTTGTGCGCTATTATACTCCTAGGCACACAACCAATGCGTAACTCTTAAAGGCTTCCGGGCTGAAAATATTTTAGAGTCCTATTGCATTCATTCATGCATAAACTACACACCTTCGTGCATCATGCACTTCGTTTGTGAAATTTGTTACACCTGAGACTACAATTTTATGCATCATTTTCTTGAGTACATCCATTTCTCAAGTATTTCCTAGCCCTCTTCCAAATCCGAAAATATTGAGTTCTCCAAAATAAAACTTCATATAAATAGCTTGGTAAATTCAATACATTTCTCCTCCTCTTTCATTTGAATTAGAACTTATTGAACTTTATTTAACAATGAAACTTCCATTGCTTTTTTCTATCTTTGTTTTCTTGAGCATTACAGTTGGAGTGAGCCTGGCAGATTCTTGTCCTTTCGGGTCTAATCCTACAACAGGATTCAGTGCTACTTTCTACACATATCCGTTTGCGAATCAAGAACTTGAAATGCTGCCAAGCTTCATGGCTGGGGGCTACAGATCTTCACAAAATGTAACTGGAACTGCTAAAGAGGTCACTTATGTCAACTTTAATTATGACAATCCAGAGTATCTATCTAACGGGGATGTTTACGAATATGTTTATGGAACTCGCACTAATATTCAGCATTTCCTAGTAGAACACCAAGGTTACTTCTATGCTGCCACAGAGGGAGATTACACTTTCACTATGACTAAGATAGACGATCTGTTATACCTCAAATTAGGATCAAATCAAACATTTGCTTGTTGCAATCCAACTGACTATGTTAATACCACAGATTTCTTATTGATAGCAGATGCATACGGTCCAACGGTATCAGAAACGGTAACCCTTAGTCCAGGCTACTATCCTATTATGTTGGTTTACGTCAACGTTCAGATACCAGGTGATTTTCAATTCTCCGTGACTTTACCAACGGGAGATATAATTTCTGAGTTCAATAACGTCTACAATTATGATTGCAATACAACTGTAACATCAACATGGACAGGCACTGGCACTTCAACATCTACATTACTGGCCACTCTGGGTGGTGTCACAACTATCGAGGTATTAGTGCCAACTGCGAAGGTCACCACTACTTCAACTTGGACAGGAAGTGATACTGAAACCACCACAATCACTGCTCCGCTGGGCGGCACCGATACCGTCGTTGTTCAAGTGCCAACTCAATTTACGACAGCTACTACACGTTCAAGTAGTAGTTTCAGTTCAACATTCTTTGGAAGTACATATTCAAGTATTTCATCAAGTTATTTGTCAAGTTATTCTCCTATTTCTTCGAAGCAAGGGTTCACAAGTAACTTTCATTGGGGTAACTCGAGCTTTTCACAACCTCCAAAGACTGTTTCAATATCTTTAAGTAACACGTTGGCTCAACCTACTTCAACAACTGCACCTAGTACTACAGTTCTGACATGGCCAATTTCCCCAAGCACGATTTCACAAATCTACCCTTCGTCGAATATTTGTTCCTCTGGCCAGTTGGCAACATCAAGTAAGAGTGTATCCACTTCTTTATTAATAATTTCAGAATCAGTGTCTTCATCGAGCGAGACGAAATTATCCAGCTCGGAGAAGGTTCCCGATTCACCAATATCTGCTACTACAATAATTGGAGAACTGGTGACTTCTATAGTTATAGGATCTACTTTTAGATCTGGCACCTTGAGTTCTGCCCTTCCTTCGATAAGCAATGAAGCTTCTAGTAGTGACTCCTCCATAACAGGGCTGTCTTCGAATCTGGGAACATTTTCTAGTAGCCCCCATTCAGTCAGTATTTCCGAAGGCGGTGCTGAATTGAATTCAATGAAAATTCAGTTTACTCTGTGGTTGTCAATTATTTCGTGGATCTTGTATTTTGGATAAAAGCGCCAATACTTTTTCTATTTCTCTTATATCACTCTGTTTTGTTATTTATCTTCTTATATAAGAGAAAATACTATCCTTTTGAAGCAATTAGCTTTACTTAGGTATTTTTTCGGTTTAGTAACTGTAACCACGTTACATTATGTTAATGATATGATCATTATCTCAGTTTCTTTCGTACAATATTAATGAATAACATTTTACAAAAAGGGAGTTAACAAATATTTAAACAAAGTTACGTTCGTGCAACAGTTCACGCCTAAATTACTGCATAGAGAGCCGATTATTTTCTTTTTGTAAGATCTGGACGAAGTATGTTAAAGGAACCACAGGGTCAGGTTGATTCCCGATATGCTCAAGATTTCATCTTCTAAATCTTCCTAGCCAATATATTGTTGACATGATTAAAAAAGTAATCGAATGTACAAAGTGTTAAGAGCTACCATAAATTACTATTTAATATTATTTGAATAAGCAGATTATTAGTTATTATGAATTTACATCCCTTTGTGCAAACCTGTCTCTTGAAGTGAATCTTTCCCAGTATTGCAATCTTGTAGTTGAGGTTGTTTTAAGTGTTAAGCTGAGAATGAATTTCGAAATAGGAGCCTTTGATTATTCAACATTTAATTCTGTATACACGTTAATTCGGCGATGTTATAACTTGATTCTTTTACGCCAAGGACTCCTGAGCGCTTTAAGTTTTTAACTTTTGAGAATATGTCGTGTGTGATCTAGCCAGTTATGGATAATTTCATTCACAGTGATCAAACCAATCATGGCTGCATTCGAACTCTTCTTAACAAGAACACTCTAAGTTACTGAATTGGTGTAGCTGTTTTTTTTTTTTTGCTGTGAATTGATTTAAAGTTAACAGAGAAATATAAGGCACTATGTTAAGGCTTTGATATACTAGCTGAGGAGATTTCATTTTGGTACAGTAAGCAGTCTTGAATATGTGGAAGTCGTTCTTGTATAAGGTTTCCTACTTTTCATGTACAGTTTCAGACACAGCTGTGGTTCTGTCAGGGACAGGAGCAAAGAAAAATAAAGTTTGAGAAGATCTTGTAATAAATCTCCCGATTGGTAAAGATACTTCCACTGTTTGTTGTCAAGGCTGCGTCAAGTTTGTTATAGTTGTGCGCAGTGAAATCAAAAGAAAGAGAGCAGTTTAACGTCAATTGTTCCAATATTCATCTCTACTGTAGTGAAATAGCCCATGTTAAAAGGTTAAGTTTTAGTACTGGAATTCTTATAAGCTTTTCCCCATATATCTCAGTTATGGAAGGATTAAAAAAGCTTAGTAATTCATCTACATTGACTATTTCAATATTTAGACTTACCAGAAGGCTCGTCGACGTCTAATCTGGGTCAAAAAGAAGAAGTAGTAGTACTATGAACTTCATTTTAACTTGATCACCGGCATTAATTGGAACTGAAGTGAACTTAAATATTCACTGTCAACCTTGTAAATACGTGTGCAATTGGTTAAGAGATTTCAATCTTATCCCAGTACTGACTTCCGTCTCAGATACCTGACTGTAGCGTTTTCAATTGCAGCAACTCTGGTTATTATCCTGGAATCTGGGGAGTCACTTGTAGTATGAGAAGTTAGTATAGGCTGTGAAGCGACAACTTCTTTGAATAACTTTTATTTCATAGCTAAGTTTTTCTTAAAACCGTTAATGAGCAAGTACTGAATTGGGGGCAACATTTTAATTTTATTACAATTTGTCACAGCACCGAATCGTTTTTCCTCATTCATCTACAAATGGCCCCGAATTAACGGTTGTTTTAGTTTCTCCCTCTTCTATTATATCCACTTCGATTCAGAGTAAGATTTTAAAATGGAATTTATGCAATACAATTCCTCAATTCGGAGTTAATTTATTTCTGCTTAGCTTAATTCGAGCGTAGGTTGTATAGACTAGTCCCAAATTTATTGCAGGTAGATATTTTCTGTTCTAGATCGCAAGTATAGTCGTGCACATTTAGAAATGTCATCATTTATTCCCTCAAAATTTCTTTTATTCCAAAATTCTTTAAATTGGTGAAAATAATTTTTTTAAGGAGGATGTCAGCATATTGCCTTATTTCTCTTACTTTCCACTTTGAAATTGATTTGCTCAATTGTCCCTGCAAACATTTCTTTCACCCGCAGATCCTCATGCATTAAAAAAAAAGAAATTTGAGGGACACATATTGCTTGCAAGATTTAAGCTTATGCTCATGCACAAGGTAAACATCATGCAGATCTTTGAATTTTTATTTTTTGCGTAGATATATTTCTTGAGCCGCATGTAACGTACGGCTTCGATGATGTCAAAATATTTGTCCCTTATTACTCCGGATAGTAACCCATTCCCGATTATGTCAGCATTTTGCTGAGATTGTTTCTTGAAGAAGAAGATCGACTGAATATTTAATTAGAATAAAAATATCACTTGTAAAAGTAAGATGAAAGTCATGAAAGAAGCTGTTTAGCCCCAAAAGTAAGAGTGAGAGCTTGGTGCATTTCAGGAATTAACAAATTCTCATTTTCATTTCCTTTATCAAAAATTCTAAATTTCCAAACCCTACCTCTTAGCAGAGAATGCATTTTAAGATTAACGGTATTAGCGAACTCTTTTTTTTGGAGGGGACAAGAAATGCTGTGAAAAATCAGAGGAAAAAAAATGGAGTATGCACCTTGCATGTTGACTAGGAAATAGAAAGTGTACTTTCACTTTGAATGCGCTTAGCCATTTTCAGCTTTTGGTGCAACTTATGGATGTGGCTTTACCGACGCACATCCAAAAAAAGGGTTGCATTTTGCATCCGATTCCCTGCATGCATCAAATAAATGAACATAGGTACTTAATTCTGAACTTCAACAGTCATCTATATCTAAGGGCCATTCGATTTTATTAAAGGGAGCAGCTACATCCAGGTTTTAAGCTCCTTATCCACTTCTGAGTCTATTTAGTATGAATTGAATAAACTGCTGCTCCTTCAAACATAAATCACAAATGCGAACAATAAGCTAAATTAAAAAGTGGAGAAAAGAATATTTAAGTGCATATTTGAGTGCTTCCTCAGCAGAACTTATACGATCTTTATGCAAAGGCATCTTGTTAGAGTCCTTGCACTACAACATTCGTGCGTCATCGTAGAACGCGTAGTTTGTTTTTTTGGATATTTTTAGGTTAACACCAAAGCGAACCGTAAGTTGAAGGGAAATTTTTCTAAGGAGCTGTTAGACTACACTCACCAACTCTTTATATAAAATTTTTCTCAAATTCAATCTTTAAAGGAGTCAGTTTTGCTGAACAATACCGAGATTTATTTTCAAAGAATTTAGAAACCGCAAATGAAAAGTAGGCATAATAAAGCTGGGCTGGTTTTGAGCACCGTTTCGCAACTAAATTATATTTTTAATGCAATGTTTTCACTTTGCAAATTCAATTCAGAAGAGAGGAAACTCCTACTTCCTTTCACCGGTGATACTCAAATTACTATATCTGAACTAATGATCAGACACCTCAAAGGGTAGAATGAATTAAAATCTGCTTGCTCACTCTTTCAGACTTTATATAACCCTATGATTATCATCTTCACAACCTAGCTACAAAAAAGAGGTTGAATATTACTGAGATTGGTACTCGGTGTAAATATTTCCGAAAACTTTTTCAATGGGGCCCACTTCGTAAATATCAAATTTTCAAAAAATCGGATAGCATACGTGTATTGAATTTCGACTGCATTCGTATGCATGTAGAAATTCCTTGGTTCGTTAAACGAATTTCCAGAAGCAGGTAATCCCGCCCTAGTTTTCTGCAAAGTCGGAATCGGATTTCATATTTTCCCAAATAGCTCTCCCAATATTTTTAATGTGTTCCACGAAATAAATATGCAAGCTTTTTGCAATCGGGCTGCTAAATTTTCTCGTGGATCATAAAAGAAAAATCAGCTTGTAGTATAAAGTTGAGCAATTTCTCTATCTTCTTCAGAAATTTGTTTTCGAAGCAGCAAACAGATCCATCATGATTGGGGAGCTTGCTGGTTTTTTTTCAATATTTCTCTTAATATTAGTTCAATACGTCAATTCTGCATCTATTCATGGAGTATTCACGGGAATCACGTCCATTACTGGGGCCACAAGCGCTACATATCCATATTTAGCACCCACCGTAAATATCTGGACGTCTATTGTCTCTTGGTCGATTGATGGTGACACTGTTAAACCAGGAGATACATTTTTCTTACATATGCCATATGTATTTGGTTTCACAAGTGAATCTACAACTGCTTATCTTTCTGATGGTTCAACTAACTATGCAAGTTGTACACTTTTCTCAGGTGACCTTATTGTCAACTATTCAGAAGTTCAATGTACAGTTTTGGATACTGTCGGAAGTGGGATGACAGCAAGCGGAAGTCTTACTCTTCATCAACTTTGGAATGCTGGTTTTGGTTCTAGACCGCTTGACTTAGAAGCTGCCAGTGTTTTCCACATCGGTGAGAATACCATTTCTTGGAACGATGGACAAAATACATTGCTGACTACTGTCAACTTTGAAGGACCCTATATGAATGCTGTTACTTTTCCTCCCACTCTTCAAATGTTCTTGACTCGTGAAGTAATAGACTCTAACATAGGACAAAATTTAGCTTTGGGGGCAAACTGTACAGATGGAGTCTTATCAGGAACTATTGGATACTATATCTTTTCAGGCGCAGAAATTGATTGTCTGAATACAAATCTTGCAATATCCAACTCTTTCAATGACTGGTACTTTCCAAAATCAAGTACACCAATATATTTTGGTGGAACTTGTGCATCCAGTAATTTTGTGGCCACCTACACTAATATACCAGCTGGCTATAGACCTGTTATGGATTCGATATTAACTTTGGGCAGCTCAGGTACCGCTTTAAGCATATTTTACTATAACACTTATACATGTGTTGGATCAACGACTGAGACGAAAAATTATCAGTTGATCAATTGGGGCAATGTAGCTAGTCCAGACTCGGATTCCGAGGGATCTGCAATCAAATATTTAACCTCAACTTGGACAGGTTCAACAACTCAAGTTACCACTTTACCATTTATGACTGGTACAGGTCAAACTGAGACGATATTGGTAAACCTTCCCGTACCAACTACTACGATAACAACTACATGGACAGGAACTGAAACAGCTACCACTACCATTACTGGAACTCCTGGGGGCACAGCCACCGTTTATATTGAGATTCCAACCCCATTTATGACAGTATCATCCACTTGGAGTGGTAACGATACTCAGACCACTACCATTACTCCATCACTGGGAGGCACTGGTACTGTTATTGTGGAAGTACCAACTCCGTTGACAACTGTCACTTCAACCTGGACTGGAACTGACACTCAGACCACTACCATTACTCCATTACTGGGAGGTACTGGTACTGTCATCGTGGAAGTACCAACTCCATTAACAACTGTAACTTCAACTTGGACCGGGACTGATACCCAGACCACTACCATTACTCCATCCCTGGGAGGTACTGGTACTGTCATCGTGGAAGTACCAACTCCATTGACAACTGTAACTTCAACTTGGACTGGAACTGACACTCAGACCACTACCATTACTCCATCACTGGGAGGCACTGGTACTGTTATTGTGGAAGTACCAACTCC
>JAJMKG010000037.1:123288-149536 GCA_030563865.1 Dujonia oleophila | reverse complement strand
AAAAAAAAAACATAAACTGGTGCAAATAATTTTCTGAAGGCTGGTGTATATATATCTAGAGGAAGCTTGGCTTGATTCAATTTGCAAGAACATTTTTTACATATGCTGAAATTGACAAACTTGATGTTTTCAGGGGAATATTTGACATCGAAATTATAGATATCGGTAGTTTTATATTCATATAGATTCATATAGATTGGAAGAACGGAAGCAGTATAATGATTCATACTATACAAAAAAATATGTCGGCAACTTATATACTGAGTGCGAACTCGAAGAGGAATAGTAATAATAACTCTCCAGCCCCAGACGAGAACAAAATATGCCAGTGGTATTGCTGCCTGTGCGGTCAATGCTTTGGTCAAATATACTACAAAAACGATTATAAAGAAAATAAAGAACTGAAACTGACAAATGAGTTGGTTGCTTCTACTAGCAACTCTACTGCAGAAAGTAACTTAATGGACCGCCTAAAGTATTATTCTAAAATTGTATACAATCAAGCTGAATCTTCAGCTTCTACAAGCAGTAGTAGGCTTGGGTCAGAAGTTATGGAAGAAGCACAAGATTATTTCCAGATTGTGCCTACTCCAAGTAGTGGATTGATTTCTCCTAGTACAACCACGTTAGAATTGATCGACAGAAACTACAATTACAATTTTAGTAGAGAAAAGAGTGACCATTTACATCCAGACAATAACCAGCCTAATGACAATTTATACCCCAGTAATGCTGGTTCGTTATCTGATGTGGTGCTTAAGATACCTACACGATTTACCTGTCACAGATGTGACCACATGATGTGCCCATATTGCCCTAAAATACGGCTCAAAGATCTTGATAATGACAATTAATGAACAAGCCCCCACATGTCAATATTTATATAGTTCTTTCCAAATGTATATTATAATGAATAAGCTGAACATATTATAAAAAAAAGAAAGACGACCTCGGTGAGGGTCGAACTCACGATCTTAAGATTAACAGTCTTACGCCTTAGCCAACTTGGCCACGAAGTCTTACCTTTTTTCAAAAAAACTGCTGGTACCAATATAAAGCAAGAAGACACTGTTTTACCGTAGGTTAACCAGCTCATCACCATGCTATATACATTGATATTGCTCTGAAGAGATGAGTGTGGGTATTTCTATCCGATGAAAGATTTGGACCCAGAAACTTCTCAAATAGTACACTTCAATCTCATGTGACAAGTGGAAGCGCTCGGAACGATAATTATTGATCTCATTGGCTGCAAAAAGGGCCAATGGGCTAAAGTCATAGGCTGTGGTGGTACGTTGTCGAGTTAACAAAAGAGCTCTGTCCCCTGTCAAACTTCAAATTTTCTTGTGCTATGCCTCTAATACTTCTATGTTAATACTAGTAAAAACACTGGCTTAAAGAAAGGGTAGTCAAGTGCAAATATGGAAGAATTTCATCTCAACTGCGTTGCTATGGGTGAAGCTGTCAGTAACATAAAGCCCTCTACCACGTGAACCCAGCTACTGAGGCTCTCAAAGTAAAGATCGATTCTTCTAGAAAAAAAAACAGCAGAAATCTCGTCAACCACAACTTTATTCACTACTTGAGGGTATGATTAAGCTTTCTCTTGAAACTTAAATTAATCTCTCTGCTCAAACCATAGAACGTCTTTTATAACACTGAACGAGGACTGAAATGTAGTTAAAAGAGCCACAATCCGTATGCCATCCAATGTAGACACTTTAGAAGCAGTCAGAAGTATGAGTACAGTTGAAGCTAGTAAAATTCCAACATTGCAAACAATAGGCTACTTTGCATCTCTTCCGTTTAGGATACTATACTTGATAGTCAGATACTTTACAGCGGGCCTGAAGTATGAGAAGTATAATACGAACCTTTCTAAGCATTTGAGAGTTTCAATTGGTGCAAGCTTGGTAAATAGTATTCCACCCCAAGATTATCATTTCTTCACTAATTATACGGTATCTTCTATTTTCGATTCTTTCAAGTCTAAATTTCCTGAGATTGCTTCCAAACTAAGTGGCTATGGTGAGAAGTACGATTCTAAGACGATTTGGCTAGTCAAATCTTCCAGACCCTTGGAAAACTCAAATTCTCCAATCATCATATATTTACATGGTGGGAGATATAGCTTCCAGTTTTCCTTGCAGAATTTAAAGTCGCTTGTTTCAATATACCAGCTACTAGACTCGGAGAAGAAGCAGGCTGTTTCAATATTAGTGTTGGATTATAGTTTAGCAAGTCTTGGGGAGACTTTCCCAATCCAGAAGGACGAGCTTCATGAAACCTATCTCAAATTGACCGTGAGAGACAAGAACACAAATATTTTACTTTTGGGAGATTCAGCTGGAGGGAATTTGGCCCTTGTGTATCTACAGCATATAAAGAGCAACAATTTGAAAGTACAACTTCCATATCCATCATGTTTACTACTAATTTCCCCTTGGGTCAAAGTCCATCCGACGCCAAATCAATTTGTTGAGGGGAAATCTTGGTATGAAAATAGAGAGAGAGACCTGATTAGGTACTCTGTATTCAACAGGATTTCAACGATGAATGGAATATTTGGAAATTCGGTTTTAGAATCGGTGGATGTGTCACCTTTACTGAATCCTTTCAGCACAGATAACTGGAAGGATATTCCTACTATAAAGAAAGATATCTTGATCCTTGCTGGTGAACACGAATCCTTTAGAGACGATATTCTCGAATTTAGTGAGAAAGTTTTCGGTTGTCCATTTTATACGACAAATTCTAAGGCATACAATACAAACAAATCAACAAAAGATCAGTCTATCTATGAATATAGAGAGCAGACAGAATTGGGAAATGCAGGTTTTCGATTGTTTGTTGAGCCACAGGGAGTCCACGATGCAACTTTTCTTTTGGAATCAATTCCACTTAAAAAGAAGGAATTGGAAGAATCAGATTATAGTGATGATGAAATCTTTGGAATAAAAAGAGTTGCCGCTTTTTTGAATGAGGAGCTTTAATATGAAGCCAGAATATCCACTTTATGGAAGGGGATAAGCAGACAAAAATAAATTAATATAACGAAAAAAAGGGAAAAAAGGGAAAAAAAGATCACACCCATATATCAAAGTCGTCGATTTCAGTGAATAACTACACTCTTCTGCTTCTACTTCTTGACTTAAGTACTGTAATATATATTATGAACTCCACTCTTAGGGCCCTTGCAGCCATGGCTGCAAAATTACGATTATCTCCTGCATACACCACGGTTGCTGTTATTGTCAATGTTTAGAAAGTGCAGGACCCTTCTTATGACACTACTCTTCTCTGACTACAGATAGCCAACACAATGTTACGCCGAACGGCAACCACTATAAAGCTCACTCCTGAGGATATACTTGAGTACGATGACAATTTGGCAAAAACAGCTCAACAATTTGCCAGCATTCAGGAAGCCACTAACAATGACGAGCAAGATCACTCTATACTAAGGTTTCAGGACTTGCATGAAGAATCACTAACTAGAGAAGAGCGCATAGGGATCACGAAACAAAGAAGACAAGTGAGCCAGACACAGAACCTGCTAAACCCCATACAAGCCCAAGAACAGCCGCACCTGCAGGGCCAATAATCGGAGTGGTAGCGGAATTCGAAATAGATGCTGTAAATGCGGTATATATAGAGAACATACGGGGTCGCGCAAGGAGGCAATTTTTGAAACATCATTGAGAGTTTTCTTTTGCTGCAAGACTTTGCAACATGAATTCAAACAGAAGAGAAACAGAAAATCACGCCACTGCAATGCAATAACTCATGCAGACTTGAGACGCACATGGATACAGGCAGCTGAAGCACAGTAGAAGCAAGGCACTGTCTTCCACTACTACCCACCTACATCACTGGTACCTATAGTAGTCTATTATAAATAGGAACTAAATTAATGCTAAATATTTTGGGTTTAATGTACATGAAGGAGTAGATCATTTCTTTCCAAGAGACTTTCTCTTGAGCCATTTACTTCTTGAGTTCACAACTTTACTCTCAGCTACTGGAACCAATTTCTTGTTTGTTTGACGAGCGGCTGCCAGGGTAACTTTTACGTGGACGGGGCCCTTTTTCACCAGGAGCCTCTTCTTCAATTTCAACTGTCTGAGCTTTTCTTCTTTGATCTGCCTTGCCAACTCCCGCTTATCCATATCCTCGAAGTCGGACAATTTCAAGTGCTTACCCTTGGTGCTTTCTTCGATACTGGCTTCTTCTTCTTCTTCCTCCTCTTCTTCTCGGTCCAATGAGTCTACTATGTCTTGCGGTAAAAAGTCAGGCAATTCTACAGCCTCGGCCCTTGCAGCCAGTTTCTTCAATTTTTGCTGCTCGCTGTGGAAAAGATTCTGCTGCCTTCTTCTTTCCTTCTCCTCTTTTTTCTGAATTTGCTCTAATGCTTTCTGATCTTTTTGTTTCTTAATATTCAACTCCTTGGCATGAGAAGTTGATTCTTCTTCTGGTGCATCATCTGAGTCCAGAGCCAGATCTTCCGAATCTTCGTCTTCTGGTATCTTCTCATCGACTTCATCTGCTGTGTGGAACTCGGTGTCATTGAAACTGTCATCCAGGAATTTTATTTTTTTCGCTTTTGGTGCATGAGCAGGTGTTGCTCTCACGCTTCTAGTTACAGCCATGATGTTGCGATGTAATAAAGGATCTACTTCTCTCTAAGTATAGCCCACCTCTTCAAGGTATAACCATCTCATCGCACTCAACTACCTATACAAAGTGAAAAATGGTGCACACACGACCCATCACTTAGATGTTGCAAATCTTCAAAGTTGTTGCAACTATTCGAATGGTTCTATACAGCAAGTATTGGTAGTCGGGCTTAAGCATCTTGCAAGACAGTCACTAGGTTGTTAATGCGACGCTTGACCTACACATCCTTGACTATCAGCCGTACGCTTTGAAGGTGAAGTTACGATTATGTGCAGGTTACGAAACTTGGACAAAGGTCTATGGAGTATAACATTGGGGTGAAGCCGCCAGCTGAATTGGAACGAGGTTTGAGGCCATAATTGTAATAGAATAAGTGGTCCCGTTCAGCCACATTCCTACTATATGCCCAGAATTTACTCCACCTCTAAATATTAATTAAAACCTTAATTTCTCAAACATGAACCAATTCTGGGTATTTAAACAAACGCCGATAAGTGCGAGTCGTTACCACCCTAAATTCGGTTCCAACTGAGATGAATGGCTTTACACGAAGAATTACTGAAAGTGTCATCCAGTCAGCATCAAGACAGATTGAAGCTGGATGACCTCACACCATAGACTTATCCGGGATCATGGGTATCTGGAGCTCTGATGTATAATCTTGGCCGCAAACTTATGTTATAAGGTTATGAGAAATGCGACTCTGCTTCCGATTCCAGTCTCCGAGCTTACCTAATATGCGAAGTGAAATGCAGCCCTCTCTGCATTTGTCAATCACGGTCCACAGGTATATGTCAACATTGCGTCAATACTGCACTAGCCGCAATTAGATGAGTAATGGATCTACCGGTCAGAAAACTTATAAATTCAAGCATTGCTTCGAAGTTTGACAACAGAACATCCTTTTAACACTATAGTAAAGAAGGTTTATAACATCTTACCATACTAAACAAAAAAGTCTACTTAGGAAAAATGTCGCAAGTTAACAGAGCCGCAGTGAGCAATGGTAGCAGAAGTGCACCATTTTACACTATTCAAAATACTTCGATCCCCACTGTCCCAAAGCATAAGGTTCTCATCAAGGCAATTGCATATGCCGTTAACCCAACTGATTGGAAGCATCCAGTCTATGGTATGACTCCGGAAGGTGCTGTTTTAGGTTCCGACGTTAGTGGAATTATTGAAGATGTAGGTTCAGATGTTAAGGGTTTCGCCAAGGGTGACTATGTCAGTGGATGGGCTCATGGTGGTTACGAAAAGGGTATTGGAGGATTCCAAGATTATGTTCTTGCTGACCCTCCACTTGTCATCAAGTATGAAAAGCTGCAACTTGACCAAAATAAAATTGAACCAGTAGGTGACTCGAAGCTGAGAAACATTGACAATTTCGAAGGTGCTGCTTCTGTTACTCTTGGTTTATCCACCGTCGGTTTGTCTTTTTCAAATCAATTGAAATTGAAAGAAAATGATCCTACTTATAAAGATAAGTACATCTTAATCTGGGGAGGTGCCACCGCAACTGGAATCCTTGCAATTCAGATTGCAAAAGATATTTATGGTTTAAATGTCATCACTACTGCTTCTCCAAGAAACAATGAATTCTTGAAATCTCTTGGTGCTGACCACGTAGTTAACTATAACGACGCAGATGCTATTTCTCAGATTAGAGAATTAGGACAAGGCAAGATTAACTTTGCTTTAGATACTATTTCTAACAAAGAAACATTCCAAGCTGTCTACGATGCGACAGCAGGAACGAACGAAGGAATTGTGACAATTGACAACCTTTTGCTTTTGAACCCCGAAGATATCAAGACTGATAGTTCTAGAACTAATTTGAAGTATGGAAAGACCTTGGCTTACGTAGCAAATGGTGAGCCTACTCGTTTTGCAGGCATTCCTGTTTCGCCAGATGCTGATGCAGCCGCAGATTACGGTAACTTCTGGCACAACTTACTCCCTCCATACCTTCCTAAGTTGAAGCATTCTAACTTGAAGGTTTTGCAGCCTGGCATAGAAAGTGCTGCTGAGGGTCTTTACTTATTACAGAATGACAAGGTCAGTGGTGAAAAGGTTGTCTTCAGAGCAAACAAATAATTACAAAAACAAATAATTGAATTCAAAAGTGAATAAATGAATACGTCGAAACTCTATTAAATCTATGTAAGCAACGTTTCAGTCCTTTCGTTGGAAACAAGGAGTTATTGTACGAGTGAATCTTTGCTAAAATCACTCCATTTGGCTTTATGGAAGTCATTTAAAATATTTAGGAAGTATTTCACATTCATTAGTAATTGTAGAGTCTACAGATTTATTATGAAATACAGGCTGGTAATGCTTGAATAAGGGAATTTCTTTCACCAGCAAAAAGTGGGTTGTGATTCATTCTCTTGACTAAGTCTATTCTTGAGCAATAAGATGATGATTCTTAAAGGGAAAAAGGGCCCTCACAAGGAAATGAGTGTTGAAAGAAGATGGTAGAATTAATACTTCTCTGTATCCACGGCAGAATCAATCAAATCTATAATCAACCGCCTCATCTATTTTCAACAAGCACATAATTCACTGAATACCAAGTAGATAATCAAGAATCCAATTACTCTAATATATAACTAGTACTGCAATTATACGTTAATTTCGGGAATACCAACGAATACGAACCCATACTAATCATAAAGTAGAGCTCGTTCTCAGGTAAGAAGGAAGACCACGGTATAAAGACCAAAAAATGAGAATGTAGACATAAAGGATACACTGACTGGCTGCAAACTTGTTCTCATGTCGGTTATGAGAAATGGAAAAGTGGTTGCAATTTTAGTCTCCGAGCTTACCTAATAATCGACAAAAATTGCAACACAGTGGTACATTTGTCAGCTAGAATACAAATGTATGTGTCAACTCTGCATCAGTACTCCACTAACCGCAATTGATGAGTAATGGATGTAGCAGGTGGAGAGCGTATAAATTCGAGCATTGCTTCGACGATTTACAACACAACAACTGCTTGAGTCTATAGTAAAGAAGGTTTGTAACGACTCCTCATACCAAGCAAAAGCATTTTTGAGATATAATGTCGCAAATCAACAGAGCTGCAGTAAGCAATGGTAGTACAAGTGCACCATTCTACACAATTCAAAATACTTCGGTCCCAACAGTTCCAAAGAACAAAGTTCTCGTCAAGGCAATTGCATATGCCGTTAACCCAACCGATTGGAAACATCCAGTCTACGGCATAACACCAAAAGGTGCTATATTAGGTTCCGATTTTAGTGGAATTATTGAAGACGTAGGGTCTGAAGTTGAAGGTCTCAATAAGGGAGACTATGTCGGTGGATGGGTTCATGGTGGTTATGAAAAGGGTATCGGAGGATTTCAAGATTACGTTCTTGTGGACCCTCCGCTCGTCATTAAGTATGAAACGAAGCAGCTTGACCTCCACAAGATTTTATCTGTGGGTAACACCGAACTGAGTACTATTAACAGCTTTGAAGGCGCAGCTTCTGTTAATCTCGGTTTATCTACTGTTGGCTTGTCATTTTCAAATCAATTGAAATTGAAAGCAGATGATCCAACTAACAAATACAAATACATCTTAATCTGGGGAGGTGCTACTGCAACTGGAATTCTTGCAATTCAGATTGCAAAAGATATTTATGGTTTAAATGTCATCACTACTGCTTCTCCAAGAAACAATGAATTCTTGAAATCTCTTGGTGCTGACCACGTAGTTAACTATAACGACGCAGATGCTATTTCTCAGATTAGAGAATTAGGAAAAGGCAAGATTAACTTTGCTTTAGATTGTGTTTCTACCAAAGAAACATTCCAAGCTGTCTACGATGCAACAGCAGGAACGAACGAAGGAATTGTGGCAATTGACAACCTTTTGCTTTTGAAACCTGAAGATATCAAGACTGATATTTCCAGATCAAATTTGAAGTTTGGAGGAACATTGGTTTCCGTTGCAAACGGTGAACCTGCAGTCTATGCGGGTGTACTTGTTGAACCAGATTCGGACCAAGCTGAAGAATATGGCGACTTCTGGTACAAATTACTCCCTCCATACCTCTCTAAATTGAGACATGCTAGCTTAAAAATTTTGCAGCCAGGGTTAGAAAGTGCTGCTGAAGGTCTTTTTTTATTGCAGAACAATAAAGTCAAGTGTGAGAAGGTTGTATTCAGGGCAAGCAAATAACCACATTTAGCATAAAAAATAAAATTTCTCATAGATGGATTCGTCAAAACTCTATTAAGAATGTAATCGTCGAGTCGCTGCAGTTTTGAAGTAAAAGCAGTTATTGTACCAATGAGTTTTTTCCAAATTCTCTCCATTTAACTTTATGGAAGTCATTTAAGATGCTTAAGGAATATCCCCTATTCGATAGCAATTGGAGCGTCTGTTGATTAATATCTATCCCATGCAAGACAAGCTCTTCAAGTTTAAATGTGGGAGCTTGTTTGCTGCTAACGCAAAACAAGCTCATGAGCCCAATACCATCTATTCTAGAGAAACTCAAATCAACATGTTTCAAGTTGATGGATTCAAATGATGGGTCGTACTTCTGGAGTTCGTTATAGAACATTTTGGCAGAAAAGTTATCAAACTCGAGTTCATTTAAATAAAGATGAGTTAAATTAGGTGAAAGTTTCAAGATTTCAGATATAGATAAATGTGCTGATGGAAAACTTTGGGTTGATCTTCTTTGCAAACTGTCAATTTGAAAGGAAAGCTTCCGAGAGTTACCTATATTCAAGCTCTTTAATTGCTGCCCTCCTCTATTGACTACCTCAAGTAACTTGTATAAGCCATCTCTTGTCAAATTACAAGAATATACATCCAATAGTAGTAACTTTGATAGCCTAGGAAACTCTAAGTTTCTCATGGTTGATACGTCAAATTCAGTATTAAGTTCCTTCTCTCGAAATACTAATTTCAGAAGGTTAGCGCCGCTTGACGTGAACCCCAAAATAAAGTCACTCAAGGTATAGTCGGCATTGTTTTCGAAATAAACCTCCTCTAAACATGGGAATTGACTAAATGATAAGTTTGACGAGTTAAAATGGCCGAGGTTTTGAGAAACTATGGTTAAGGACTTAAGAGATGTTGACGTTGTGGTTTGCATAAAGCTGAGAATCGGAATCATTACACTCATACTATGCAGTTTTTGACTCTCTTCAGTGTGACCTATAAGCGACAATCTCAGTAATTTACCAGCTTTCATTCTATCTTTGAAAACTTGTTTGATACATTGATGTTGCTGCTGAATGTATACTGTCTTGTTATTGTTATTATTATTAGAACTATCCAGTGCTAACTGGACAATCTCCAAGTCCTCTAATCTATCCAGCACTCCTAATAAATAAGGGATATGTTTTATTTCTGAGGTTACACCGAGTTTTAATGACTTCAAACTCGATTCCAAAGGTCGCAATCCAGAAGTATCTATACTGGAGCCGTTCACCTTGGGAAATATTAACGACAACAACAACTCTCCAACACTTACAGTTGGATTTACAATTTCCAACTTCTCAAAAGTTAGATTTGATTGGAATGCAAGGAACTTCATGATATCATTGAAATGCTCTGGCTTGTTTGGTTTACTGAGCTTCAATGACTTGATCAACTTGGTGGAAGATTTCAGGTGGATCCTTCTGATCAATTTCATACCATTGTGAAATTCAGCTTTATCCAATCGGTTTTTAAACACAACATGGGTGTAGAGTGGAGGAAGCAGTGTTAGGAACTGGTACCATTTTCGGGATACTAGATGACACCTCAAGACGGTAGAAAAAGGGAGATTTCTGAAGATGTGCAAGATTAATTCAAAAGGGAAGTAGTCAAATGGATCCACAGACGTTGTTATGGTATTTAAAGACAAGGATCTTTTCTCAGAATTTATCACTTTGGGTCTTTTAGTATTCATCAAATCATCCAAACTCAGTTGGACTGCTCTTAAACTTGGTGCTTTTGCTCTGGCAAGAGACCCTCCCTCGCTTCTTCTCTTCTTGAGCTTGCTATTGAGTTCGGAATACTTAATTTTCAAGCTTTGAAACAACTTTTCTGGAACTATAATTCGGTACCTTGTTATTGCTGATTCTATTGTGTATACACCTCTTTGTAAAACTTTGTAGGTTTCGAGCTCATTGCCCATGAGTGTGTGCAATTTTGCAGCGCGGAGGTAGCCCTTGCAGCTGATGGGCTCTAGTTTGATCAAATTCTCTCCATCACGGAGGGCTTTCTGGAGGTTATTCAATTTCTCATAAGTTGCAGCTCTTTGATCTAGGATCGAACCAATCTTTGGGTGTACTACAGGACCTATTATTGGCGCAGGCGTCAAACCATTCTTTACTCTCAATTTTTGCAACTCTTCGATGGGAAGCTTTTGGATCTTTCGTATGATTTGATTGTAAGTTTCAAGGGCCTCTACGTATTTTTTTTCTTTGAAAAACCCAATTGCTATATTAAGGGAGGTATCAAGAGACATAGCATTGGATTGAGTTGGCGATTCGGGCTCTTTCTACTAACTGGGTCCCCTTGAAACAGAGAGGAAGAAGGCATAGGGTGTCTGATCTGAAGTGACGCATGCGCGTCAAAAGTGTAAATAAAGAGAAAAAAAAAAAAAAAAAAAAAAGACTGGCCAGTAGTCAGCTCAGCTAGAGATGAGTTGCAAAACGGGAATTTCCTAGAAATGCTAAAAGCAACGCCAGTAGTAGTTCCCCATCGCTGGCCTTAGAACCACTTGATACTTGAGAATAGAATATGATCAGTCTTTCATGGAATATTGCTCTCTTAAACTATATAGGGCCCTGGTAACTAGCGTCAGCCTATGTGCAGGCATTTAACTGCACATGACTGTCAGCACCATTTCGTTGAAAAACTTATAAGCATGCTGAAGAATATGAAATTATACACTTCTTCTCTTGTACCCACGCAAAATGCCCAAGAATACTTTATACGTTACTGGGTTCACGAGAGAATCCAAGGCGGTTGACCTTGCACCAGAATTTGAGAAGTAAGTATCACGAGGGAAAAAGACTTTATGGAGATATCTAAGATTTTGTTTTCTTTGCTTTTATATTGCCTTTGTATTTTTTTTAGTTTTTTTTTAGATTTTTTTTTTTTACATGTTTATACTTGATACACCTTTTTGTTTAGTTCATAGTGCAAAAGTCCTACTTTCCAAAAATTATAAAGGAAGTTACATTTTTGCCTTCCAAATTCATGCAGACAGTACAGCGAAAAATGACTACTTTAGAGACAGGATCACCATCAGATCGTTTGAACAACTGAACAAACGTGATCAGCACCACCATGTTCTTTCAGAACCACACCAGTACAAGCAATGTGTGCCTGCATTGGACAGTGTCACACAGCCTCTGTGTTCGATCTGTCACAGGCCACTCATAGAAGAAACCAAATCGTATCACTCGCTAACAATTACTCGCTTCCCTCCCCCTCATTAACCCACCCCCTCCTTCACAATCTCCTAAGACTATCTTCAACAAGTTTCCAATCCCAAAGCTCATAAAATTCATAGAAAACTAACACATACATTGCAGATACGGTGACTTAGTCAGGTTGGATATCCCACCTCCAAGATCCGATGACGGCGAAAAGTTCGCCTTTGTAGAATACAAAGAGTACGAAGACTCACAGAAAGCACTCGAGTTAAACGGGAAGACGCTCCCGTTCTCTACTGGTTCGGGATTGACCGTCCAAGAAGCAAGAAGTGAGCCACATTCAAGTAGAGGTGGAAGAGGAAGAGGCGCCTTTAGAGGCGGCAGGAGGGGCCCAAGAGGTAGCAGAGGAGGCTATGGTTATGGATACGGAAGGGACTATGATCCTAGAGATGACTACGGACCTCCTCCACCAAGAGGCTACAGAGGAGGAAGAGGAGGCTTCAGAGGAGGCTACGATGATGGCTACGACAGAGGTTACGACTCTAGGGATAGAGACTACGACAGAGGATACGAAAGAGAAAGAGACTATGATAGAGGTGGGTACGGGAGCAGAGAGCGAGACTACCCACCAAGAGGGTCAGAAAAACCTTACAGATCGGGAGGTGACCGCAGCTATAGGGACGACAGAGGCAGACCTCCACCTGAAGACTCCAGTAATGGAGGAGATAGCAAGGACTATGGCAGGGGCCGCTACTCTCGTTCGCCATCCAGATCTCCTGTCGGTGGAAGAGATAGGTCCAGATCTCCCAACCGCTACTAGCTCTAGCACAACGGGCAAAGTTAAAATAAAAACTTATACAGCTACGATGGGAAGAGGATTAAACACTTGGATTTCTTCCTACTAAATATACTACCAATTGTAACATTAATACACGTCAAGAACCATTAGAAAAGGGTTCATAAACCACCTAATAGGCCTGGGCCTTGTGTAGAATAGAGACCAGCCCCCATGTAATTATACCTATTGACCGCTTCCATGTTGGAGGAAATTTTACTATTCCTCCTAACAACCATCTCACGGACAGCAACGCTTATGCAACATAGTACCAAGGAGTCTAGATCAAGTGAGCTTGTTGAATTCAAGTTAATATCTGAAGGGAATCTTGACAGGTCTTGGTAAACTTCAAACCTGCCCTGCTCTTTAAATTTTTTAGGTAGCAAACTAAAGTCCTTAAGGTAACAAACAGCATCCTGGAAGTTACCGAATGGTGGCATATCATTCGACACAAATGTTTTATTCAATGCAAGGTACTGGTTTTGATCGAACATGAGTAATGGGTTGGACTTGTCTGGGTAAGGATTTGCCATTTTTAGTGGGTCTGTCTCCCCTACATCTCCCTCTTCTCCTTCGTAAATAGCATCAGCTTCCTCTCCTCCTCCTTCTCCCATGTTCACAGAGGTTGTGGAAACCACTGAGCCTCTCCTCTCACTCGAAGCAGAACCTCTTCTCTCGCTTGAAGCAGAGCCTCTTCTCTCATTTGATGCAGAACCTCTCCTAGAGATTGAACCACTAGTATCGGCGGCCGAAGACTTCCGCCTCCTCACTATTGACAGCAACTTGAATTGTGGTTTGTCTATGATAGAATCACAAAGACTAGGCTTATCTTTGTCAATAACAAGCAACTTCAAGTTTGGAGCCAAGCCAAAGTTGACTAACGAATTGCCAAAGATTCTAAATCTAGTATTTTTGAAATTAAAGTCTGCTATCGGCTTGAAGTTATGTTGGAATAGGATGACTTTGAAAGGTTCCGTCCGGCCATCTTCAGGGGTGAATGTAAATGTGAATCTTTTCAAACTGGTGAATGATTTGACATGCACAATGCAAAATTTAGAAGTGCTTCCTAGTGGAGGATTCACCGAATTAGTTCTGGAGGGAGCCTCTGACAGCTCACAGTATCTATGGAAAATAAGGTCTGCACCATCGTCCAACCTTAGATAGGTATGTGCCTCTACTTTAAACAACGGCATTCCCAACCCTTTACTGTGATATCTTGCAGCTGTTTCATGTTGTTCATCTTTCTTAAGATTTCTAAGCTCTTTATAAAGTTTAAATGAATCCATACTTGCAAAGATCAAATTACTGTTCTTCATAAATTCATGGACAAGGATCAATCCACGCTTCTCATTGAAGTTGTTGGTCGGTTGATCCAATACTGAATACTTTTGAGCCACAGATGCAACAGTTTCCTGGGAAGATGATATATCATCACGTTCATGGAGTCTTTCATATCTCACCCTTCTAATAAGAAAGGGAAGATACAAGGAAAAGTTTTCTTGAAATGTGGGCTGTAGCATTAGCCTTTCCTGGTTAGAAAGAAATAGAGTATTAGATTCAGAAAGGGGTGTTGAGTCGACCGAACTTGCGTCATTATACCCATCGTCTCCATTCCCCAATTCTCTTTCAATATTGGGGTCGTCAAGTAGTTGATCTGTGAAACGATAAGTGTCAGCGGCGGTTAGGGAGGTAGTTGAGGAAGTCGGGCTGCGGAATATATTTTGCAAACTTCTACGCCTATTGCCCGATTCGGAATTCGAAGGTGGTGGAGGCCGGGATGGCTCCAGATCAGAGTTTCTATGCTTCCTTGAGAAGATTCGCTTCATAGATGCAGTATTCTACCCTAACAAAGAGCAAATAATAATTTATAATAGAGAAGAAAGAGTAGCACGAAATATGTTTTCCTTTATCTCCAGAGCGGCCTTTTTCTCTCGTATTTCATGCATGTAATCAAAGAATGTTTACTCAGCGAGAAAATCCCCTACATTCAGCCGCATCTTAGATATAGCGCAGGTAGCGAATTGCTGAGAGGTTAGCGGAATTTGGTCCAGGAGATAATTGTTAGTAGAACCGCCAATTACTGGTCTTTTCCCTATATTAAACCTGGTGCGTAACAGGGGATAGTCGTTATCTCGGGCTTATCTTTGATACCTTCGAATGCTTCTTTGAGGGGAAGACAAGCGAGCGGTGAGGCTGAAATGGAGAGAAGAGCGATTTGGCGCGGTGAAAAATTGCCAATTTTTTGCTGGAGAACAGCACTGCTGGGAAGAGAAGAGATAAAGCTACGCAATTGATTTCCACGAGCAATTACAAGTGGGTGCATAGTACAATTCTCAAAACGATAATAAGAAAACGAAAGTGATGAGTGAAAGAAAAAAAAGACAAAAGAAAAAAACAAAACAGCATAAAGGAGCATCATCGTCGCTGTATCTTCATGATGGTGGCCAATTGGTTTCTATCTCACGCTGAAAATTTCAAATGGGTGTCAAAATGCGGCACTAAATTTCAAAAAGCAAATTCAGCATAACCATTCAAAGTCGAATACTAGAGAATGGAGCCACTGTAATTGGAAGCTAACTCCCCATACATTATTACACACGGTGTTTTTTACGCTAGTACTTGGTAATCATCAATTTCTCTTTCCTTCTGGTACATTATGTGGTGACACACATTCCTGCATCTCTCACTTAGCAAATACGCCAATGCGCATCAAAATTCATCAGTAGCCGCTGCCACTTATCCACCGATTTAAGGTTTTATTTGATTCCATAACGATTGTTAACGTCTCAACGCTTGAACTAAAATATAATTAGGCACAATTTTCGATTTGTCTTTTTAATAGATCCTCATAGTAATCTCCACTTTTTACATAGATCTCAATTTTAGCTGGTAGTAGTGCCTAAAAATTTTTTAGCACAGGGTCCTTAGTCTGTATTAAAAAAATGTACGAAGGTCTAAGATGTGATCAAAAGTAATGACATAAATAGTAAAGTTGAACATATTGCATTTTCCCGCTGTCAAGTTGAATTTTTCAAGCTCGCTAGAGAAAACTTTGTTTTAGCACCCGTGTAGAAAAATTGGTGGTTGGTTCGAAATTCTTCAATGTTCGGTGCTTTCGTCAATACTTTGTAATTAAAGTTGCATAATGACAAGCATGCAAGCTCCCGCACATGTGGGATTTTTGCATGGACATACATACGTCAATCGAGAATAACCCGAACACTGCAGCGACAGTTTCAACCAGCCTAGCAATAATCTCAGCGTTGAAATGTGGCCAACCAGCACAAGGCTAAGCAATTTTAGGGTCCATAGGTACAAATCCAGTTTACTGTGTATAAATCTTTATTGACCCCCATGATTTCCTTTTTTTCTTCACCAAAAAACTCGCTGGCGGAGATTGACATTGTCTGTGGTGCACCAAATTTAAATACAGGACACGAAATTACCGGTGTACAATTTTCCAGTGTGGGTTGCGTCATTTTGCCAGCCTTATTGTACCCCTAAGAGAAGGAATTGTGGTAAAGTAGCCAACAGGGAAAGTAGATCAACATATAAACTAAAAGATGCCCGAATTACGTCGTTCCACTCGTGTTGCTTCGAGAGCTAAGGAGGAAAAGGTTGCTGAACCTCCATTGAAGAAAAAGAAAACTACCACCGCCAAAAAGCCTCAGACTGACGCACCTGCTGCAGATGCAGACAAGAAAGACGATGGGGTAGTGAAGAAGGAAGAACCCAAGAAGGAAAAGGAACCTAAAATTAAGGAGCTTGAGGTCGGAGACAAGATCCCAGATTGGTTCTTTTTGGATCAAGACGAAAAGGAAATCCACCTTGCCAAGCTTGACAAGCCAATCGTTGTGATTTTTTCGTACCCAAAGGCTTCAACACCGGGATGCACCAGGCAAGCATGTGGATTTAGAGATAACTACAACGGATTAAAATCCAAGGCGGTTGTGTTGGGATTGTCTGCTGATAGTCCAAAGGCTCAGAAGCTGTTTGCAACAAAGCATGGATTCCAGTACAGTTTGTTGTCGGACCCATCCAAGAAGTTATTGGAAGCCTTGGGAGGGTTGAAGGCTGAGAGGAAAATTGCACGTTCGCACTGGATTTTCGTTGACAATGTCTTGCGTGTTAAGGCAATTGGCGTCAGTCCAGAAGTCAGTTACACCACTGCCAAGGAGTCAGTCGAAAGCCTTGCTTCAGAGTAGTCATTGATCCAAAAGAAACCAAAAAAGAGTAAAATTGAATAAAATTGAATAAAATTGAATAAAATTGAAGAATAGGTGAGGAAGATCCAAAAATGCCCCAATAAAATGTTGTCTGTTGTATGGACTAGACTGTGTGTATATACTATAACTGTATGATTGTAACTACATGCTATACTACGCACTATAACTGTATGATAGTAACTGTATAACTGTAACTGTATAACTGCAACTGAGTGGTCGTAACAACATGCCATAGCTATACAACTGTACTTGTATAACTGAGACTGTTCAACTCTAGTTTCAAGCTATAACCACACATAATAACTATACAACTGTACCTGTATAGCTAGAACTACATACGTAAACTATCAGCAGATCTCTGCGTAAAAATGTCGACGGTATTTTATTCTTTTACTTCTTACTCTATATGGTCTTTCTGAGATAGCAGAACGATTGAAGCACCACAGTCAATCCCGTCACAATCTTGGTGACCCACCACCAGTGCTGAACTACAAACGGACACAAGGTGAAGTGGAACTCCCAGTTAGAGTCCGTCTGGTTGAAGATTCCGGTCATTATTCCAGTGTTCCCGTTAAAGTCTCCCATCATGGACCTCACCACGACTTCTCTAACCGCACCCTTTCTCAGGTCAACCTTATTCACTGCCTTCCACTCTTCAGCGTCTCTAGTGTAGTAGTTGTCACAACCTTCGTGGTCATGTCCAGTCAACACTATGCCTTCTCTATCACGATTGGGGAATACAATGTCCAACACTTTCTGGGTGACGTCGTACGACAAGTGATTCTGGGACCTCAACTTGCCATTTTTGTAAGGTTCCTTCTCGTTATCTACGTAGTATATGTGCTGTGGTCCATCCGTGCACATTCCGGCAGGCTTGTAGAATGGGATATGGGTGAGAAGCACGGTAGAGCCCTTGAAATCAGGGTTTTCCTTCTCTTTCAAGTGTTCCAAGAACGACCAGGTGAACTTGACAAACTCGTCTTGTAATGCAGGACCCTCCAAGGTCAATGAATCCAACACCACAAGTCTCCACTCGTAGGGAGTACCCTTGTTGTAGTTGATGACGTAGTTGTTCTGGCCAAAGAGCAAGTGGAAACGAGCCATGTGCTGCCAGGTTGCATCGCCCGAGTATCCTATATCGTGATTCCCGGTCAAATTGATGAAAAGCGGCTCTCTAACCTCGGGGCCAGAGGGTAACGGGTATTTTGCGCTCATGTTGGTCCAGTCGTAGACGTCATTGTACACTCTGGACTGGAAACGATGGCCCGGATCCATGGCGTTCTCGATGTCCATCCAGGACTCCCAGTCGTAGTTTTCGTGCTTATAGTAGGTGTCAAGCGCCACTTGCTTGTAGACGTCTGGTCTTGGGAACAACCTCGTGACATACCGATAGGTTCTGTTGTAAAACTCGGAGTCGTAGATCCACTGCGACGAGAACAAGTCGCCCATGACCGCCACGTGCGACGGCTGCATTCTCTTCTTCATCACGTTGTAGATGTGGCTGAGGTAGTAGTCGTTACCGTAGTTGTCTAGTCTCTTGATGTACTTGGTCAGCGGCCAGTTACCGTTGATCTGTGGGTCGCCAAACGTAAGCATGCGGATGTCCTTGACGTCGCCGTTGGTATGGAGCACTGAAGGCGAAAAGAGATCGTCTGGGGTCAGGAGGGGGTGGTTGAGGATCTTGGACCCGAGATCTGAGACTATGGTGCTAAGGAGGGAGGGGTCGGTGGCGGCTGAGTCGGTGTGCCAGTTGCATTGCGAAGGGTTGAAGTTGAAGTCTGGGTAGAAGTAGATGTAGAAGTTTAACACAGCGGCTATGGCGGTGAGCGCCCAGGTGAAGCCAAACAAGAATGACGCCATGTGTGCGGGTCTGTTTAGGTAAAAACTGGGGGATTGGGTAAGAATAGGCTTACCTGTGTGAACGACTGCTTAAGAAGAGTGGTCTACCTGGCCATACATTCGGCCATTTGTCTTTTTCTGCGAAATGGCTGAAAAATAAGCGCGGCCCCACTGGCGGTAGCAAGAGGTGGTGGTGTTTGATAAGTGATTGTTTAGATGGATTATGGAGAGCAATAGATCAGATAGAGAGATACCTCTGGGGTAGATAGGTATATTTACATGAATATGTACTATATACGAATATTAAGAGGCGTAGAGTATAAGCCATTGGCTGCCCCACGCAGCAATGCAACGGGCCGGAACCTTTTCACATCCGCTAAGTGCACCAGCCTACTGGAGTTATCCCTGGGGTTACATTGTACTACACAGTTCTGGACAGCCACTGAACTCCTTAGACATCTATGCTGTTGCACAGCTATACGTATTTGGATTGTACGCTGGTGCACAGCTGTACATCTTCAGCAGGTATGCTGTTGCACCACTACTCACGTTTGGTACGTTTACAGTTGACTCCACAATTCACCCCCTCTCCACTACGGACTACTCCTACAATTTTCCAAACATTTCGTTTATTCTAGTGTATGAATGTGTTCAGTCTAGTATGAATTCATTCTTTTATGAATCTCTCAGCTCCCCCTAATCGTTTTCGTTTTCGTATGCATTTAAATGGATTCACTTAAAGCTTGGTTCAACTTGGCAATCTTACCTGAAACAGACAAGTCCACGGTTCTGTCACCAACTTCAACAACCAAACCTCCCAACAAGTCTGGTTCAACGGTGTTGGTGACGTTTAAAGTCTTACCTTCACCTACAAAGGAGGACTTGCTGATGGCAGTTTGCAATCTCTTGATGGTCTTGGCGTCCAAAGGCTTGGCTGAAGTGACGGTGGCTTCAACAACTCCCTTGTAAGCATCGTTTAAGATGGAAAATTGGCTGAAGATTCCTTCGAATTCGGTCAATCTGTTGTTTTCGGCTAAAACGTTTAAGAAGTTACCGACAGACTTGTCCAACTTCAATGAAGAAGTCAAGGTGTCAATGACTGCAGATCTGTCATCCTTGGAAGACGATGGGTTGACCAAGAATTCGGCCAATTCCTTGTCGGCTTGCACAACTTCTCTGACTTTGGTGAGAGATTGGAATGCCTTGTCAATAGATGATTCCTTAGCTGCTGCACTGTACAAGGCAGAGGCATAAGTTCCGTCGATTCCGAACAATTGAACTGGTGGTCTAACTGACTTGGTGGCTGTAGCAAGGCTACGCATAAATAAACGAGATGACATCTTTCTAAAGTGGATCTATCTACTAATTACTAACAAAAGATACCTTTACAACCATCTACGTTTTACTGCCAATATTTATCAACTTTTTGGCCCTGTTGAGGCGAATTTTTTCGCTCCGATTTCGCGCCTCCAATTGGCGGGCGGCAGTGCTGAAGTTTACGGCAAGTGCGAGCCGGCAGCGCGCCAGTGTGGGTACTTTGGAGCACGCAGAACCACGCTGAAAAAAAAGTCAAAAGGGTTGTGCCTCCTGCATACAGCCTGAAAATTTCTTGACTACCACAAAAAAAGTGCCAGAGGAAGGGGCCATTTGTTGCTCCATCAGCTCCCTACAATCACCGGTTGCCATGATGTCAGGACTCTCCAGAAGATGGCTTTCGTCGTCCTTGAGGTATCTCAACGAGACTGCCGGAAAAAGCGCAGTGAATAGCGCCAACATTGCCCCAGAGCGTCTCGCTATCACCATTCAGCTGGCAGACTTGACCGATCTTGAAAAAAAAGATGAGATCTTTAAGAGACAACGCCAGTTAGCAAGCAAAGCGGTCAAGTTGAAGGACCACTCGCACTATGGTCACAACAGACCGGGCTCCTTGAACTTCCAGCAGCCCATCCACGAGCATTTACACAGAGGAAGACCTGTGTGGGAGTTGACCGCTCCAGTCAAGAAGACCGCCGGTAGAAACAACACTGGTAAGATCACCGTACGTGGTCGCGGTGGTGGTCACAAACAGAGAGCGCGTCTTGTAGATTTCCACAGACTGGAAGGAGGAAAGCAAACCGTCATACGTATCGAGTACGACCCCACCAGATCCGGGCATATTGCCCTCATCAAGCACAACGAAACGGGGAACATCTCGTACATCTTGGCCTCCACTGGATTGAGAGCCGGAGACGAGATTGAAAGTTTCAGATCCGGGTTACCACAGGATTTCCTCAGCGATATGAAGGCTAACAACAATGGAGAAGTCGACGAAGCGTTGTTGTCGTCAAGAACCATGCAAAAGGGGAACTGTATGCCCATCAGAATGATGCCCGTTGGTTCCATTGTGCACAACATCGGCTTGCAGCCCAACGGTCCTGGAAAGTTTGCCAGATCCGCGGGCACTTTCGGAAGAATCTTGAACAAGTACCCTGAAAAGTCCAAGGCTGTAGTTAAGATGCTGTCAGGCGAACACCGTTACGTCCATATCGACTCCACTGCTACCTTGGGTACCGTGTCCAACAGGGAGCACCTGACTGAGTCTTTGGGTAAGGCAGGTAGAAACCGTTACAGAGGGTTCAGACCAAAGGTTAGAGGTGTAGCCATGAACGCCTGTGACCATCCTCACGGTGGTGGTCGTGGTAAGTCCAAGTCCAACAA
Source organism: Dujonia oleophila (assembly GCA_030563865.1). Taxonomy (NCBI): domain Eukaryota; kingdom Fungi; phylum Ascomycota; class Pichiomycetes; order Serinales; family Debaryomycetaceae; genus Dujonia; species Dujonia oleophila. Next base: position 127,861 of record JAJMKG010000037.1, on the reverse strand, counting down.
GGTATCACAGTCCATGTGGGGTACCAAGAAGTTTGCAAAGACCAGAAAGTTCAAGAGAGTAAATAAGTTGAAGGTCCAGGATAGACCTAGAAGGTAGGATATCGACCAGCGCCTTTCCAATATCCACTCTGTACATAGATCATACAATAATATACATTTTACAGAAGACGACAGCTAGAGCTTATTGAAAACCAGCATGGTTGTGTATTTATGTATATATGCGGTCAAACCGCTTCCATGGGGGGTGTTACTCTCATGGTATGATGGTAAGGGCTCTCTAAGTATGGTGTTTCTATATGCAGGCCACTTACATCGGTCACTTAAAGCCCTTTTATAAAGGCCCAAATTATTGTTTATCGGCAATATATATATGATTTAGACCGCAGCAGGCTATTTTAGAGTGGATAAATCTCTTCTTTTCCATTTTAAGGACCGTTTGCACTAGTTGTGCCTTTGTCAAGTTCTCTACATTGCAATGCTGCAGAATATATTATATGCAGGCCATCTAAAGAATAGCTTGCAACCCTCTGATAGGGCCCCTCTGAGTCTGAGGTATCCCAATAGTTTTAAGAAGTTTCAAGCCATGATAGATTACTTTAGTGCGAGTAGCTCTTCATTTACCCTTTTGAGGACCGTTTGCGCCATCTTTACTACTTGAGCAGCCTAAACACAAATCGGAGTATATGCAGTCCGACCAACTTAGACCCAATGACACCCCCATAAGGTTACTTGATTGCAGACTTGAGACTACAGGAATATATGTGCCTATTTATATATACTAATGTCAGCTTGACACTACTTCATCCTCGGACTCCGGTTCGCCCCTTCCTTGCTCACATTTCTCATACAAAAATTGTAAATCTTTCTTCACTAGCCAGCTGAGCTCAACTTGGTCTGCTTGAAACACATCTAAATCTTTCACTACAATAGTTATTATCGAACTTTTATCACTCATCCCCATATCATGCAATTGTTGACTGGTTGCGAACTGAAAATTCGCATTTTTCAAGAGAATTGTAGTGCCAGTCATCTCAAACGTGATCCTCTTGCCGTACCTGTACTCAAAATCTTTACAGACTTCATAAGGAATAATTCCATGGACTAAGTGCTTTGAATCGGAGAAGATTACAATCACCGAGAAATCGGGTGTGATTTTTACGAATCTGTCAACATATAGGATAGGTGTTGTTCGGGTGTGCAACTGTTTCACGAAATTTTTCACCACTACAACGTTGATTAATTTCTTCCCCACAGGGAAAGACGAAATGGTCGAGTCCCACTCCTCTTTCAACCAGCTACATTGTAATTTCAATGGATAGGCCATTGGAAGGAAAGGGAAGAAGGCCAGCTACTAAAAGAAACCTATTCGAATAGAAGTATTCACTACAGTCTCATGTTAGGATACCATACATATATATACCTATATATATGGCTCTATATACAGGCCCATCTCAAAAGCGTCATACGCAGTCTATAGTAAGTAAAATGGGTGCAAATTTGCCTTTGCTTTATTTCATATATTCGGCCAGTTTCGTTTATGAACTTTTCTCGTCATCACTGGTTCTTCTTTTCTTTTTCGCTAAACGCTGATCTCTTTTCGCTTCTGTCTTCTCTCTATGTCTCTGTAACTGCTTTAACTTCTTTAGTTCTAAAGTCTGTGCATCACCAGAGTTCTTCTCCAATGCTTCAGATTCGAACATTTGGAGCATTTCGTTATAGCTGAATTTGGACAGTTGCAAACTCTTATATCTAATGGTCATCATGTCAAAAGCATAGCAAATATCCAAATCTGTGTACTTGAAAGTACTGTCTGGATCGTTTCCTGACTTTAATTCCTCATCATAGGATAAGATATTCCTTCTGAGTCCATGCGCACGCAAATAATTCTTTAAATCCATCCCTAATTTGTACAAGGACTCAGAGTCAACCGATAAATCGGCTCTATTGGAGTATCTTGTGGAGAAATGAGTCAAAATGATCTTGGGGCATCTCATCAACTTGGACATCGTCACTGCTTCAATCATAGTAGAATGCTTTTTGGCTAATGCTTCCTCAATCAAATCCTCTGCTAAAGATGATTCATGAATGAGTAAATCACTGCCGTACCCGATATTGGCAAACTCGGGGTTAGGTCTGGTGTCTCCTGAGTATGACACTTTGAAATACTCGTCAGGATGGTGGCCATTTCCTTGCTTCAACAGGAAATTGACTGTAACTGAGTATGACCAATGACAATGGATGGCTCTACAAGTGGCTATTGATTCCACACCATAGTCGTTTCTCAACTTTTCAATAGTTGCATAATTGTTTGGCTTGAGTGGAGCCCTTGAGATTTTCTTATGGAGATTATTAGAGTCAAATTCTTTCTCAAATTCTTCCATTGAGAACCGCTTGTACTCGGGGGATTTCCCTTCGTTTAACAAGAACTCTTCACAGCTCAAGTATGATACCCTCGAGAAGTCCACCAACTTTGAATCGTCTCTTTCCACCTTAAACCATTCTGTTATAAAATTGTTATACTGCCAGGGTGTCACCAAGTACAAAATTTTATCTTTATCGTCCCTGTTCACCTCGAACCATTTTTTTACAATCGAAACTATTCCCAAGTGATGGTCTGCATGTAAATGACTCAAGTAGATAATCCCCATTTCCTTAAATACCTGCACCAATTGCTCTTCGCCGTTGTGGCCAAAGTTCCTCACCATGGTACCTAAAGTATTTTCTCCTCCATCTAATAAGATTGATCTGAATTGAACTTCTCCATTCACAGCATATGGTACTCTTACCAATGTAGAGATCACATTTCTGTACATGGAAGGTAGGGCAGAACCCGTACCTAAGGTCATGATTTGAACCTGGTCTTTCAAGGTTCCTTCAATTGGTCCCAACAGGATAGGTTGTGAATTGATAGTTTCGTCTTTGGACACATTTTTCACATTCAAGGGAACAATGTTCTCATCGTAAAGGTCAGACCATGACTTGACCCCATCTTCGTTTCCGTTAACTTGCTTCACGATGAAATCTGATCCCCTGTCACTGGCTTCTATATCGAATTGTTGCAATTGATGTAAAGGAATACAGTTTGCAAGTGTTTTAGTCTCGATAGGTACAGGCACTTCTGTTGTGATGGAGGGCAAATTAAAGCAATCAGCCTGCAAGGCCTTCAATTTCAAAACATTGATAGCAGAGGTTTTGAAGACAATCACGTCTTTAGCAACTTTCTTGTGACTAATGATGTGTTTACAGCTAGGGTCGAATGAGTGGATGAATTTTACATACTCCTCGCTGGTAAAGTCAACGTCATCTGCTAAGAAATGGTATACCAACTGGATATCAGTAGTATCAGAAATCTTTTCTACAGTGTTTTGCTGATAAGACGAGTTAGGTATATCCAATACGAGCACTTTAGGGAACACTCGAGATTGGCCCATCACTCTTTCTGGGTCTATCAATTCGCCCTTTTCGTTTTCTACGGGGATTCCTTCTGTCAACTTTCTGAAGTTGGGGCCAGGTTTAACTCCAAGCTCAATGGCCAACTTGTTATTTAATTTCCCTCTTAAGGGAACAAAGTCTATGAGGTAACTGGTAGATGGTTCCTGCTCCGGTGGGCATAGGTCGTTCGGATTGGGCAATTCTACGTGGGTATGCATTTCGTACTCCAGTGGGTCTGTTTTATACGAATTTAAATCGTCAGAGTTGACCACCGACGTATCCATGGGGAATAGCCTCGAGATGAGCTTTTTAAGGCGCTTCAAGATCGTCGGCACCTGCTCACCTCGAGAAACATCCTGCTGTATCTTATCGAATCTTCTGGTCGAATAGGCATTAATTGCTGTTACGTTGACGCTGCTATCAGCAATCACCTCGTTTTCATTTACTTCCACACATTTCAATTCCACTCCCTTTCTGAAAACAAAGTATCTCCATGTCGCTACCACGTACGGTAACAACTTGGAGCCTGAGAACACATCGATGTTCTTCCCAGTGGCATCACTGATTGTCAAGAACAAACCGGGTAACCCACCCAATTCTGACCAGGAAGACGCAGTTCCAGTAAAAAATATACTCTTCAACTTGCCTAGTTTGAATCTGTTTTCATTTAATGCTCTTTGCGTTCCCTCTGGAATCTTGCCAAACAAGTACCGAGAGCCGTCTCTGTTGGTAAGCATCAAGCACGGATGCGCAGTGTCCGACGTCTGGTGTGTGATTGTGGTTAGCGAAAACATATGCGTGCCTAGTTTATTGTAATCCAAGTACTTGGAATAGTAATTTTGAGCCTTTTCTCTCGATTGGAAAACTTTGGGGTGTAGTTGAGATGTTGCAAGTAGCGGGCTCCTTCTCTTATGCTGCTTTACTAGGTTATTTCTTGCTGGGTTTTCACTTATTCGTAGCTTGCGCGCTGCACGACAAGGCAATGATGGAAAAAACGACAACTTGCCCTATTAATAATACCTTCCCTGTGTGACTCAACGGATAAGAGATGAATCATACCTTGTGAACCACTGAAGGGCATACCTGATGAAGCGGATGCATGCAGGAGAGATGGAACCAAAGCAGAAAAAAAAGCAAAAAA
>JAJMKG010000037.1:79096-123188 GCA_030563865.1 Dujonia oleophila | reverse complement strand
TTACCGGCAATTACACCCGATCTTGAGTTTGCAGTCATCTGGTCGGGCCAATTTTAGTACTAGTTGCGTAGTGAAAAAACCTCCCCGCATTTTGCGGCGTCATCCTCATTTACCAGGTAGGTGTTGGCTTGAGCTGTAACATCACACCAGGCTACTCTAATGCACCCTAGTGGTGACATATACACTCATATGACCCATTTGTGCTCTCCGTGACTCATGGCCACACCTCCATGGCTGTCATTTGGTTGCAAAATGGAGACCCTTGCTGTCACATGCATGGAATGTCGATCACGTGATCTGTCTCGCTTCCGAGTAAGCTTAAATGGTTCCCCAGAATTTATCGAAGATGCAACACCCTCTTATACTTTCTTATCTTCCAAGCAGATCCAAGTACCTGCCATCCTAGGGCTTTCTAAAGTATAAAGATTATTTTTTTCTCTGGCTTGGCCCCTTTATTTGCATACAATACTATCCCTTAGTGATCTTTTTTTGACAGCATCAATCCACGCCGCGTGCACATATAGCATCTATGGACGACATAGTTTCTTCCCGGTATGATATTTCTGGGATAACAGAGTCCATCTTTTCCAAGCACTCAGACTTTCTTCAAAGCACGTTACCATCTCGGGGAGATGCTAATAGTGGTGATGCTCTGCTGCTTCGTTTGAGTGGAGGGACTCTGTCTACCTCTCTCAGAGAAATGTTACCTACAGAAGGCGTAGCATCGATACTTCGAGCGCTACCTATCATTTCGAGGCTCCTCCCTATCGTAGACCCTAAGAAGGAACAGATAAAGCACCTTTTGACTCAGCGGAAGGAGGCAACGAGCTACAAGCAGTGGTACGATATATGTCTTCAGTTGGACACTTTGTTGGATAACAACGAGTGGAAAGAGGATCCTAAATGTGATTTGTTTGACTACGATTTCGTGAAGCAGAGTCTAGAAACATTAAAAGAAGCAAGATTGCAAAAGGATTACAAGCTATTGTTGTATTTGGTCAGAACCACATGGATCCGAAATCTTGGAAATATGGGAAATGTCAACTTGTACCGTCACTCTTTTGTAGGAACCAAAAAGATTATTGAAGAGTATATCGCAGAATGTGAGTTATCCTTGGATTATTTGGTAAATGATGACGGTGTGGAGTTAGATGATAGATATCTCTTGGGCATGCTCATCCAAACTCGTAAAAATATAGGTAGAACAGCACTAGTTTTACTGGGCGGCTCCACATTCGGGATATTCCATATTGGAGTGTTGGCTACATTATTGGAAAGTAACTTGTTACCTAGAATCGTTAGTGGTAGTTCGTCAGGAAGTATTATGGCTAGTATTTTATGCTGTTCTTCGTACGAGGAAACCATCGAGTTATTGAGTACAGTTACAGAAAAGAAATTTCTTATATTTGGAGATGATAGTGATCTTGAAGAGGAAAGCAAGAAGAGCGAAGCTCAGAATGATGATGAAAATGATACTAAGAAGAAGGATAAAGCACATGGCGCAGGATTGAGAAGACCTTTGAAGCAGTTGGCTCACTTCTTAAAGTATGGTACTTTATTTGATATTTCCGGGTTGAAAGCTACAATGCTTGGGTTTGTTGGTGATTTAACCTTCAGAGAAGCATACAATAGAACTGGTAAAATATTGAATATTACGGTATCTCCAGCATCGATTCACGAACAAACCAGATTGCTTAACTATTTAACTGCTCCAAATTGCCTTATCTGGTCTGCGGTGTGTGCATCTTGTTCTGTTCCAGGAATATTTCCTTCAACTTCTATTTATGAAAAAAACACGAGAACTGGTGAAATCCAAGAGTGGAACAACGATTCATCAGTGAAATACGTTGATGGTTCAGTGGACAACGATTTACCTATCACCAGGTTGCTGGAAATGTTTAATGTGGATCACATTATTGCTTGTCAAGTTAACCCACATGTAGTCCCATTTTTGAAAATGTCTGTTACGTGTGTAGGTGGGGAAATAGAAAATGAAGCAAGTTCAAGGTTGAAGGGTTTCTTGACAAATATTTATGATTTCATGTCCAGTGAAGTAATCCACTACTTAGAGGTGTTGCATGAAGCTGGCATTGGACTGAACCTTTCTACAAAGTTGATATCCATTCTCTCACAGCAATATTCAGGAGATATTACTATTTTACCTGACTTCAATATCAAGGATTTTACCAAGATCTTTGATAACCCTACCCCTGCATTTTTACTCGAATGTATTGTAAGAGGTGCAAGAGCTGCTTGGCCCAAGATTACAGTTATTAAAAACCATTGTGGAGTCGAATTTGCTCTAGATAAGGCTATAACTAAATTGAGAGGCAGAATAATAATCAAGAGTGGTCTCAATAAAATTGTTGCAAATGGCACAAATCACGCAAACGCTTCCCATGGCAATTCTAACAATGGAGGACTGCTAGGAAATGTATTAGTAGCAGAGAATACTTTTTACAATTTGGTTTCGTCTCCAATTTTGAATATTGACTCTCAATCACCTTCACCTGTTCCAGAGCTAGGCAAGGATCAAGCTGAGAATGGTGACCAACACTCTGACAGCAATGGTGAGAAGGATTTGGGCCTGAGAGCAACAGCACCAAAATTTAAAAGACACAATACCATAAACTATAGTGCCCAAAAAGAGGACCTGGATGAAAAGATTTCCTTAGAGCAGAATCAACCAAAGAAGGCAAAGAGAAAGAGTGTTAGTGCTTATTCAACCTTTATGCTCCAAGAATCGAATAATATTAGAGAGTCCTTGAAAAGCATGATTAAGAATACCAATAGTCTGCTGATTAACCCCAATTTCCCAAATGTGAATACGAAGAGAGGTAAGTCTACCACGTCGTTGATGCAACTCAACAACGGATACGATAAAAAGGGCGAGACTAGAAGCATCAGAACCGACATTAAACCTCAAGATTCTGTTCACCAACGGGTTGGATTCCTGAAACGAACTCCAAGTCCTGATAATCTTAGAATCCATGGGAGATCCAGAAGCTTTTATTCACCAAGCATGGAAGAACTGTCTAGTGGATTCCATAATGATAACTATTTATTAAATGATGAAGACCTGGATATTGATACATATTTTCCAACAAAGAGCAATGATTCTCAATTATTTGAACAATTTCAGGACCAGAACGGTACCAAAAGAATTTCCACTACAGCGGGAGAAGACATGGAACCTATTTATGCAGCAAGAAAGGATAGCTCAGAGAAAGAAGGGAAGAAAGTTCGTAAGGCCAAAAGTTCTGGAAACTTTTTTGTTATCGATACATACAACGATAACAACGATATTGCTGGACAATTGAAGTATGAATCTGAGAGGATCCCCTACTACAAGGGAAATCCGTATTTGGAGTCTCCAAATTCGTCTGCATTGCATATTTCTACCTCACGAACTCAATACGCTCAATCACCTAGCCCTTCAAAGTCTATGTCAAACCCACCTAGCGCCAGCCATGTTACCAGTGCCAACTTACCATCGAGGAGATCTTCTGCAACCAATTCTTTGAAAAACTCATACATTGGTTTGAATAGATTGAAGGATAAATTCTGTAATAATTCCAATTCCAATTCCAATCTTCATGATTTGAGTACCACTTTGAATGGGGATAGTTCGTATCAAAAAAAGTTGATGAGTTTGAACTCACCGGATATTAGAAGAACTTACAGGGGTTCTAATCCTAGGATAAGCATGAGCAGGCAAAATAGTGAAGAAATTTCGGTCTTAATGAGCAAGCTTGCTAAGGAGCAGCAGCACAGGGAAGCCAATTTAAGCAAAAGTCTGGAAGAAGAAGAAATAGAAAACGACGAGGAAGCAACAGTCAGAGGGCTGGATGAAGATGATCCAGTCGGAAAGAAAGCAGACGAAGAAGCAGACGAAGAAGCAGAAGCAGAAGAAGAAGAAGAAGAAGAAGAAGAAGAAGAAGAAGAAGAAGAAGAAGAAGAAGAAGAAGAAGAAGAAGAAGAAGAAGGAGAAAACGAGGAGAAAGTAGAAGACGAAGACGAAGAGGAAAACATTAAAACTCCACAGAAAGTCGAGGAAGTTGCTTGAAAAGTTTTATTTTGTAAGTTACATATATACTCCATAAACTGTCAATTTAGTTGTCATATATTCGTTTAAGTTCTCCTATCTATTCTGTACTATTGTTAGTATTGCTGCACTAGAAAGTATAAAGAGGGAAGCGATAACTTTATCTCTTTGCTCACTAGTTTTGGACCCCACTTCCTCCTCCATCTTTACTTTTTCCTCTCTTACGGCAAACTCGGTGCGTTGGGCCCTGTCTTTGCTTTTATTACCAAATATTTTCTCTGGATTGATATCGTATAGCAAATTTATAAAAAAATGGAACAAAATACCTCTGCTGAATAAGAGTAAACCCTTCACGGCCAAGGGATCCATGGATTCTATAGAAAAAGCCAAGTATGCTGCAAAGGTGGCGATCGATGTAGCAAGTGAAATGAATCCCAAATGGAACGGGATAATGTTATACGAATAATTTTCCTTTATCAAAATACCTACGAGGACTACGGCCACTGGTAGCTTGTGGCCCAAGAGCTTGCAGTAGAGCTTAGGCTGAAAGCTGTCCATACCCACGAAACAAGTTCCTAAAGACATCCCATCCGCAATAGCATGAACTACTAATCCTAACGTAGGAGTCGACAGAATAATCGATTTCAAAATTACCGAAGTTCTTAGTTGCGTTTGTCCATAAGGACCACCATATTTGGGCTCGTTGGATTTTTTAAACACCTTACCAATGTATGGGATACTTTCCAAATTGTCTAAAAGGTTTATCAAAATATATCCTGCAATTGGTAGAATTTGTGCAACCTTGCGATATTCATCATTCTTCCCAAACTCGGCTACAATTGCCTCGGGTATAGCTATAACAACTGTCTCTGATACTAAGAAGCCGATGCTGACAATCGATGCAATTAACAGCAAGATCGGATCAAACTTTCTGTACAAAAGTATGCAACCTACGAAAAAGGTGAATACTGCTATTGCCAAAGTTGCAGCCAAAACGTTAAATATATTTTCAAGCATAATTAAGGTTTATGATGCTGCTATGAAGAATGTAACGTTAATCGAAAAATGGGAAGCAAAGTGAATTGTTTCAAAAGGAGAACCTCAATGCAGGTTCCAGTGTATCTATTGTCTTTTTATGACTTACAATACGTTAGTGCGAATGGCGGGACGGGTCATACGCGGCAATGGTAGATTGTCGATTTCTAGCGGGCAGAAGGAACAACTAAGAGATTGTTTCTAGAAGTGGTTGAAAAAATCAATCTAACCAGAGCAAAAGCACGAGATCGATCCTTAGTTTAGTAGTTGATAACTCTGTTTTAATCCCAGAAGCAGAAGTAGTCAAGAACACATTGAAATTCTAGAAGTTGGCTGAAAAGTTTTATTTCGCTAGTTAATAGATACTCCATGAACCGACAATTTAGTTGACATATATTTGTTCAAGTTCTCCTATCTATTCAGTACTATATTTAATGTTGTTGCAATAGTAATTCCACAGAGGGAAATAAATAATCTATCTCTTTGCAAACTAGTTTTGAACCACACTTTATCCTCCATCTCTGCTTTTTCCTCTTTTATGGCAAACTCGTTGAATTGGCCACCATGTTTGCTTTCAGTCCCAACAATTTTCTCTAGACATATATCCAATAGCATATTCATAAAAAAATAAAACAAGATACCTTGGCTGAATAAGAGTAAACCCTTCACGACCAATGGATCTATGGATTCCATCGAAAAAGCCAAGTATGACGCAAAGCTTGCTATCGAAGTAACAAGAGAAAAAAGCGCCAAATGGAACCAGATAAGACTATACGAATAATTTTCCTTGATCAAAATAGTTACGAGGTTTATGACCATTGGTAGTTTGTGGCCCAAGAGCTTGTAATAGAACTTAGGCTGAATGCCGGCCATACTCACGAAAGAAGTCCCTAAAGAGATTCCATCCGTAGTAGCATGAATAACTAGTCCCAACGTAGCAGTCGACAGAATAATCGATTTGAAAATTACTGAAGTTCTTAGTTGCGTTTGTCCATAAGGATCACCATATTTGGGCTCGTGGCATTTTTCAAATACCCTTCCAATGTATGGGACGCTCTCCAAATTATCTATAATGTTTATCAATAGACATCCTGCTATTGGTAGAATTTTTATCGCCTTGTGATAGTCTTCATTCTTCCCAAATTCAGCTACAATTCCCTGTGGCACAGCTATAACGAGTGTATCTGATTGTAAGACGCACATGCTTACAATCGATGCAAAGAGAAGGAAGATCGGATTAAGCTTTTTGTACAAAGGTATACAACCTACGAAAACGGTTAATACTCCTATTGAAAAAGTTACAGTGAAAACTTCAAATACATTTTCCAACATTATTAAGCTTTGTGGTCTGCTGTGAAACAAGTGATAAGATTATAAGAAATTTCTCAAAGAATGGAAAGTGAAGTGAATTGTTTTGGTAGAAGGATCTCAATGCAGGTTCCTGTGTATGTGGTGTGTTTTTAAGACTTGTTACATGCTAGTGCGAATGGCTGGATGGGACCCACGCGGTAATGGTAGATTGTTGTTTTTCTAGTGGGCTGAGGATCAGCTAAGAGAACCTTTCTATAAGTGGTTGCAAAAATTAATCTAACCAGAGCAAAAGCACGAGATCGATCCCTAGTTAAGTAGTTGATAACTCTGTTGTAATCGCAGAAGCGGAAGCAAAGAAGACACATTGAAATTCTAGAAGTTGGCTGAAAAGTTTTATTTTGCTAGTTAATATGTAATCCATAAACCGTCAATTGCTATCGCATATTTCTCTAACTAATCCAGTAATACTCAGAGTAGTAGTCCTAGTATTATTGGTATAGACATTCCAATCAAGGAAGCAAGTAATTGATACCCATCCAATGAACTGGTTTTGGGCTTCACCAACATCTCTTCTCTCCCTTCATCTTCCTCTGCTATGGTGAACTCGCTGAATTCTCCACTATCTTGTGATTGGGGTACCGGGATGCTCTTATGACCATGGCTCTTATCTGCATTGATATCCAATATCACATGGATTACAACATAAATGAAGGTTCCCCCACTGAATAAGAGCAAGTACCCCACAGCCAATGGGTCGGTCGTCCCTATTGAAAGAGCCAAGTATGTCACAAAACTCGTTATTGGCGAAGCAAGTGCAAAAAGTCCCAAATGGAAAGGGATAATGCTATACGAATAATTTTCCTTGATCAAAATAGTTACAAGGCTCACACTGGTTGGTAATTTATGAGCCAAGAGACTAAAGTAGAACATTATCTGAAAATTGGTCATTCTCGTGAACGACGTTCCTAAAGAAATCCCATCGGTTATGGCATGAATCACTAATCCAAACGTAATAGATGACAGAAAAATCGATTTAAATATTACCGAGGGGCCTAGTTGTGTTTGTTGATGAGGGCTATTGTTTTCTTGCTTGTAGAATTTTTCAAATACCTTCCCTATGTATGGGATGCTCTCCAAGTTGTCTAAGAGGTACATCAATACAAATCCTGCTAGTAAGAGCACTCCAATTCCGTGTACGTGATCCTCTCCAGTGCCCCATACAGTTTCTATTCCCTCCGGTACAACTATCACAAGTGCAGTTGACACCAAGAGACCCATACTTGCAACCGATGCAAGCGAAAGGTATGCCGGATCGAGCCTTATGTACAATGGTACGTATCCTACCAAAAAGGTGAAAACAGCCATTGAAACGGTCGCAGCCAAAACATTGAATATATTCTTTAGCATTTCTGTACCTTTTGATGATGTTATTGGCTTTGGATCATGCGATGTAAATAATCTGGGGAAGCATCTCTTTTCCAGAAACTAGCAGAGAAAAGTGACGTGAAGTGTATACGTATAAGAAGGGCTTCATGCAGGCTCAAGCATCACTGCAATATTTTTTATGTAAGAGAAGACGCTCCGAAGAAGGAAGTGCGTACAGTTGCAAAATGTAGTAGAAGCAAAACGTGCCGAACAAGACACGATGGGTGATCTTGGTAGGAGCTAGACGAACAGATAAGCTTCTCTGCCCAGAATAAGAAAAGTGGTATAAGCAGAGCCATAACCAGACAATTTACAAAATAGAAAGTTGATTCCAGTTTTTTTTGAGTTAGATATGGTTGCAAATCTTCAGTCTGAAGCAACTTATTAGTAGTGGAAGGCGGACGAAACAGAACTCGTAGCAGAAAAAACAATAGTAATGAGAGTTAGCCTAATACAAGCAGAGCAGGTGGGGCGGAACGAAAAGACCAGTTGCTAGAAGAAAGAAAAAAAGGAAGAAAAAAAAAAAAAAATTCGCCTGTAAGTAGCCAATAAAGAATTACGCAGCATAATGCATAGATTGCTCAGTGCAAATAAACATCAAAAGCAAATAGTCAGAATTGAATAAAGTCAGTACAAGCGACCAGCAAATGAATAGATAGTAGTTAATATTAGCAAAAAAAGAAAAGAAGAAAAAAATAAAATAAAAAAAAAAAAATAAAAAAAAACAAAGTAATGGAATTACACTTGGCCCAAGTCAAAATTAAAAACTGAGAAGAGATCAAAACCACCACCATTTGATGCATCAGTTTTTGAATCAGTGGACCAAAAATCATGCCCCTATTCTAGTACCCAAATAAGCTATTCAATCTAATTTGTTGAATGCCACCATTCCAATTTAATTGTTCCTCGGTCTACGTAAGATTTCATTGTTGCGATCGGTGATCACTCTAGATCGTTCGCTAGTCACGAAGATATTCCTTATTTTTCAATTATTTTCGAATTATCCCCGCAGTCCCTCTTCTGGCCCTCTTTCAGTCATCGCTAAAGTGCTTGTTACTTGAAAATTTCCAAAAAAGGCGAAAAAAAAAAAAAAAAAAAAAAAAAAATTTACCCAACAAAATTTTACTCTCCTGCATATCCTCTTGTATCCACCTATTTACTACTAGAGCAATGGGTAATCCAACAGTAGGCTTGGATTCTTTCCACCTGAGCCTCTGATTGTGATTTTACTCTTTCCTTTTGGCGAAGGAAAACCGAAGAAAGAGAAATTAAACAATCACAAAAATAAAAAAAAAAAAAGTGCCAAAATTCCATGGCTGTACTACCCAATCAAACTAGTAACACGTAGACAAAGGAATAGTTCTTGACAGAAGTATATACGATACGGATCAGCGCTCTTCTACTGTACGCCACTAGAACCTTACATCGAAAAAATACACTTTACACTGTATTAAAGTAGAGAATAGAACTCAGGACGCTAAAAATGTCCTCATACCAAACCATGGCCAGCCCTGCCCTAGATCAGATAGCCAACAATAACGTCAATAACGGATCCGTAGTGGATCCGCTAGACTTCCCAATGGATGACCAAGATATTCTCGATGAATTCCTTGACCAAAGAGTGTACGAAGTGGCGGACGGCAACAGTCCCATGGCATTAGCCGCCACCAACAGAACTACTCATAGTGGACCAAGAAGTGACATAATGAGCAACACTCCTGGCATCAATAACGACGACAACAACAACAGCAGCAGCACCAACGGCAAGAGCAAAATGAATCATAATACTAATACTAATACTAATACTAACGACCCTAATGACCAATTCTACTTGGATCCCTCCACGGCCTCCAACAATTACAACTTAGATTCCTTGGACAACCTAGACATAGGCTCCTTCTACCAACCATCTCCCGACTATATGTTGGCCAGCAATAACCATTCCAGCTTTCACAGCCCAGAGGGGGTCTCTCCACAGAGTTTTCAGCAACTCCAGCGCCAGAACCAGGTCCAAACACAGAATCATAACCAAAACCACAACCTGAATCAACACAATAACAGTATCACAAGTCAGCCCAGCTTGAAGCTCGAGTCAAATTCGAACTACTCAACTCCCCCCGAGAAAACCATAATCACCGCGTACGACTATGCTAGATCAGAGTTGGCCAAGTTGAAGTTTGGCAACCCCAGCATGTCACCCCAACCAAACTCTGCATCTGTCCCAGACCCAGCCTCATACCTCGACTTCAGTCCTGACACCATGGCCAACCTTCCATTCAAGCTCGAGCTCTCCAACTTACCCACATACTCCAGAGTTGAAACTCAGATTAAGCTCAAGTTTTCCATATCTCCACCTCCATCGTCGTTCCTCTTACACATTCCTCAAGATTTGATTTCTAAGAGTAAGTTCTGCTTGAAGGACTCAATTCACGACATGTCCGATGAGTTCAAAAAGCACGTATTGTTCTTGGATACCTACGTGTTAACGTCTGATCTTAAGAAGTCCTGTACGATATGCTCAAGGTGTATCAAGAGAGAACAGAAGAGAGCATCAAGAAGAAAATCGGCCATCTTTGGCGACCAGCAAGACTCAATGAAGCAAGATGAGCAGATAGAAGAAGTTTCTCCCAAGGCTAACAATAACTCGTGGTCTGACGAGAACATGTCCAAGAAAGCGATAATATTCAACTGTAAAGAGATCGTTTCCTTCCCTCCTCCTAATGGATTAAACAACGACTTGAAAAAGAGCTTAGAGCTTCTGGTTAGAATAGTCTGCTACTGTAGGCACCACAAGGAACTGAAGGGATTCAAGTTGCTCTTTGTTATTAAGGATTACTTGGGGAATATTGTAGCGAAGAACATCTCCTCGCCTATAATGATCATGGATAGAAAGAAGACGACCGGCGGTGGAAACACTTCCAGATTAGAGAACTCCTTGCCCAACTCTGTATCAAACTCATCGACGAACTTAGTTGGAATGGGCGCATCTGCTGCCAACGGTGCTAATGGTAATGAAAATTTCGGCGCGGGTTCTGGTACTGGTGCTGGTGCTGCTACAGCTGAAGACGGGTCTTTGCTCCCTGTGATACCAGATTCTGGCTTGGACTCGCTCCATCCTTTGTCTCCCAACTCAATCGATGGCGAATCCAACTCTGAGCCAACTAACACTGATACTGATCGAGGATTGAAGAGAAAGAAGCTTTCTGTCGATGACTCGTTCAACACATCGTCCAACCCAATGTTCAACGGGTCGTCCAACAACTTTTCTCCCATAAGCAACAGCGACACGAACACGAACACGTCAACGCATAACTACTTCATGAAACCCTCTTCGTCAGCCAGTCTAATGAACCCATTGAATCTGTTGAATATGACTCAAAGCAGCCACCAGCAACTGCTGCAGCTCCAGCAATCCAACGGTGGACCAGCCGTGCCCTCTATCCAGAGAATCATACCAGCTCAGGGCCCTATTCGAGGAGGCATTGAAGTCACTCTCTTGGGGTTCAATTTCCGTCCTGGTTTGATTGTTAAATTTGGAACCAACCAAGCTTTGGCCACTCACTGTTGGTCGGAAACTACCATTGTCACGTACTTACCGCCTGCTTCTCAGCCTGGTCAAGTGTTAGTGAGCTTTGAGAATGAAAGCTTGATGCTTGGTTCAGTCCAACAGCAACAAGTTTTCACTTACACCGACGACACCGACAGACAGTTGATTGAATTAGCATTGCAGATTGTTGGACTTAAGATGAACGGGAAGTTGGAAGATGCCAAGAACATTGCAAAGAGAATCGTGGGAACAGATGAAAGAAATACTAATGGTGGATCTAATGTAGAAGGTTCTGGCTCCGCTGCTGGCTCAGTGAAAGCAACAGATGGTCCAGACGATCTCGGATATGAATGGTTTCATAATGCCCACAAGGCTGTTGAAATCTTGACTAAATCAGATCTCTCAACCGAAGATATCTTGATCAATTTCCTCTCTTTGGTAGACCTACCAAACTGTCCTATAATCTTATTGAACTGGCAGTTGTGTACCAACCAAGGTCAAACTTTGTTGCATTTGGCTACTTTGAAGAATTACTCAAATTTGGTTAAATTCCTTATCACTCATGGGTGCAAGATTGACGTCAAGGATAACCAGGGCCTCACTCCATTGTTCTTCGCCTCGATGTGTGGACACAGAGAGTTGATCAGCTTGTTTGTGGAATGTAAATCTAACTACAATTTGAAGTTACCCAACGAGAAGCACTTGATTGACTATTGCGACCCCAACGTGTTGGATATTTTCAACGACTTGAGTGATAATGAGACCGATTTTAGTAAGGCAGTTACCAACTCTAACCTTTCCAGCGGGGTCTTGAGTAAATCAATAAGCATGGACTCTTTGAACTCATTGTTTACTATGAGCTACGGCCGTCATGTTTCCAAGATGGTTGGCAAGGAGTCCAGCGAGATTTCCACTTACAAGAAACTCGAAAGTGGTGATAGGCATATTGTAAGAAGCGAATTCAAGCCAACAGACGAGAAGTCACTGGATGTATACGACGATAGCAACGATGCTAGCGACTTTGCTGATAGCGAATTTGAGTCCGATGAAGATTACGACGAGTATGGTGACATGGAGACTTTGAGGAATACTAGTAGAAATAGAGGCGAGGGAAGCAGCAGTAGCACCAACATTAATGGTGCTGCTGCAGATGTTGGTTCTGAAAGCCCTATCCTTGATAGTTTGTGGCAAAGAGTCAAGAATGTCTTCAATAATGACGAAGACATTGAACTCCCATCATACGATGATCTCTTCCCATTCAGAGATAATACCCAGAGCACAATCATCGAGACCTCATCTTCCAAGATCCTCGAAGTACAGAGAGATGGCAGCTCAGGTTCTACCACTAACAACTCCAAGGGCGTTCAAACCGAAGAACAACATGAAGAGGACGGCGGAGTGACTTCCGACTCTTCTGATGATCTCATGATATCTTACAGCCTTCAAACTGACCGTAAGACTGTGAAGAACGATAAAATGTTGTTGTTCTTCTGGCTCCCTGCGTTGATTGTCATTGGTGCATTATTTGTCTCTGTTTCTGTGATGGGCTACAAGTTCGACTTCATAGAAGATTGGAAAGTTTACTTCAGATCTATGATTGGAAATCTAATGGTTGGTAACGAGAGAGTGATTAGGGTTTTTCAGCAAGAAAGAAATGGCATAAGAGAGCTATTGACTTGAGTTGAAAGTGTAAAATATTAATATGGCTAGAGTGACATGTTCCTGGTGATTTATTATCTTTTTTTTTTATTATTATAAATATACATTTGTTCAACTGTACTTGATCTGTAAAGCGGCCCAGTCAATGTAGCACTGCCCTAGCCCAATTGCTACCACTAAAGGGGCCTGAGATGGGGCTGAGATGGGGCCCTAGATATAGCCTGGACTGAACCAATATGAGAATCCTGCATATGGGTTGCACCCAATCAAGCACCAGGCACATCTAAGCAGAGGCAAAAAGGAGGAAGAAGATGTGGTCCAGAGTTTCCAGATCAGGTTCTCCAGCGGCCTTAAGCATTGAAAATGGCCAGAAACTTTATACTATTGAAGAACAAAACGACGCCGAGTGATCCCTATGAAGAAACAATAGCGCAGTTTCAGCACAAATCTCATTTTATTCCCTTGTTGAATCACTCTCACTTGGACAAGAAAGAAATCGTGGAGTTCCTCACCTGTCCAGAATTTGTTGAGGACACTCACGCCTTTATAATAACGAGCCAGCGGGCAGTGGAATGTTTCAACGAATGCATGGCTATGATAGAAGATGACACCATAAAACAGCAACTCTTGAGCAAGCCAGGCTACACAGTAGGGCCAGCCACGGCTGAAATACTTGGTAGATCCGGGTTTGTAGATATAAGAGGTGGACTGAGTGCTGGCAATGGTTCTATTTTGTCAGACATCATATTGAATGATTTGACTCCTGAGAAGAAACTCTTGTTTTTCACTGGCGAGATAAGGAAGGATATCATTCCCAGGAAGTTGATCAGTGCTGGGTTTGGATTGAAAGAGAGAATCTTATATAGAACTGAGTCCAGGGACGATATCGTCGACAACTTTGAAGACTGTTGTTCCAAGTTGCAGCCGACTGGTGATAACTGGTTGGTCTTCTTCAGCCCGCAGGGAACTGAATCATTCATAGAGTACTTGGTGAACACGGACAATGAGATGAACTTCAAGGTAGCATCCATTGGGCCCACTACCAAGCTGTACTTGGAAGAGAAAGGCGTCGTTCCAAGTGTTGTTGCTTCGAAGCCTACTGCAGCATCGTTGATAGAGGTGATAAACGGCCACGAGGTATAATTGCATTAATAAAAGAAACTCATCTTCGTTCAACAAGTTTAGTTGCACTACACACATTTTACTCTGCTTGGGTTTTCTCGATAAACTTTCTTATAAATATACATAATTGGTAAATTTACTTCTTCTTGGAAGAATTCTTGACAACTTCGATGATATGAGCTACTATGGCAGGGTTTGACAAAGTAGATATGTCACCTAATTGGTCTTCCTCTCCAGCCAAGATCTTTCTTAAAATTCTTCTCATGATCTTACCTGATCTTGTCTTTGGCAAGTCATCAACTAACAAGATGAGCTTTGGAGCAGCAAATGGTCCAATTTCCTTTCTAACCGTTAAAATCAATTCTTTTCTGATAGCGTCCAAGTCATCAGCAGTTGCGTTGGCAGGAGTGGATTTCAATGAAACGTAAGCAGCCACAGCTTGACCAGTCAAGTCATCACTGTAACCAACGACAGCCAGTTCTGCAACTAAGTCATGTTCAATCAAGGCGGCTTCAATTTCTGCTGTTGACAATCTATGTCCAGATACATTGACAACATCATCAACTCTACCTAAGATCCAGAAGAATCCATCTGCATCTCTGGCAGCACCATCACCTGAGAAGTAGTAGTTTGGATATGGCTTCAAGTAAGTGTCGATGTATCTAGCGTAATCATTGAAAATACCTCTTGTGATGGATGGCCAGGCATTCTTAATAGCCAAAACACCTTCAGCATTGGCTTCAGTCAATTCTTCACCAGTAACTGGGTCCAAGATCTTGGCATCGATACCGAAGAATGGTAAGGAAGCACTTCCTGGCTTCGTTGATGTGATACCAGCCAATGGAGTAAGTAAATGTGAACCAGATTCTGTTTGCCAGTAAGTATCCACAATGTGAGCCTTACCTCTTCCAATGTTGTCGTTATACCAGTGCCAAACTTCAGCAGCAATTGGTTCACCAACAGAACCTAAGACTCTCAAGCTGGAAAGATCATATGGCTCAATATGCTTAGTTCCAGCTCTCTTCAACAATCTCAAAGCAGTTGGTGCTACGTAGAATTGGTTAATCTTGTACTTGTCGACGATTTCCCAGTATCTAGAGTAGTTAGGATAGGCTGGAGTACCTTCAAAGACAACAGTGGTGGCACCATTGAGCAAAGGACCGTATACAACGTAAGTGTGGCCTGTAATCCAACCAATGTCACCAGCAGTGAAGATAATATCTTCTTCATGGACATCAAATGTGTACTTGGTGGTCAAAAGAGCTCCTAATAAGTAACCTGCAGTGTTATGTTGGACACCCTTTGGCTTACCAGTGGAACCTGAAGTATATAACAAGAATAATGGGTCTTCTGCGTTAACTGGAACAGGTGGGAAGTAAGGACCGTATTTGGCGACTTCTTCGTGCCACCACAAGTCTCTACCCTTTTGGAATGGAACATGCGGGTTACCAGTTCTTTCGAAAACAATAACATTACGAACGTTAGGGCAGTCCTTCAAGGCGTCATCGACAATCTTCTTTGTTTCAATTGTCTTTCCACCTCTCTTCGACTCGTCAGCGGTAATGACAATTCTAGAATCAGCATCCAATATACGATCTTTCAAGGAAGTTGAAGAGAATCCGGCAAACACAACTGAATGGACTGCACCAATTCTGACAATAGCCAACAAGGTGACAAGTGCTTCAGGAATCATTGGCAAGTAAACAGCCACTGAGTCTCCCTTCTTGACTCCTAATTTAGACAAGGCCTGGGCCAATTTTGACACATCCTTAAGCAATTCTCCGTATGTGATGATTCTACCTTCATTGACCTCATCAGCCTCGTAGATGATAGCTGGCTTATTTGGGTTCTTGGCGGCCCAACGGTCAATGGCATTGTAGGAAGCGTTCAATTCACCTCCAACGAACCAGGCTGGAATGTCGCCGTCCTTGAAGTCATCCTTAGGCGATTCAGGGTATCTGGTCTGGTCGAATTTTTTGGACCAAGATAACGTCTCTAAAGCCTTTTCACCGAAGAATTTAGAAGGATTTTCAATGGACTCCTTGTACAACTTCTGGTATGTTTCAAAGTCTGGAAGGTTAGGCTTGGAAAGGGATCTTTCTGTGAACCCCTTGGGAGGGGCAAGCTTGCCCTCGTGGTCAAGAGTAAGGTGTTCAGCTGGCATGTTATTTTTTCTCCTTTAAAAATGACAAACAAAAAAAAAAAACAAGAATAAATAGGATAAGCTAGGCAGAAGGAAACAGTTTTTATAAATTTGTCTCTAATTAATTTAAATTATTTAGTGTTTGAATTAAAACAATTGCGTCGCCTGGACTTTGGTTGTTTTACACTATAGATTTAAAGTTAGAGAGAGATTACAAAAGGGAACAATTTTAACAAGATCACACCAGGATATTGGGTCCCTATTTATACACTTGATATGTTTGTGGCTACGGAGTTTAGCCAATCTCTAAATCTCCACACGAAAAGCTCCGGATTTGCAAGACTATTGAAAATTTCGGAGCTGTGTAAATGTTGAGCAGCTAAGGATAGCGAGAAAAAGCGTAAAAAAAAAAAAAAAAAAGTAAAAAATATTTTATTACATGACTGTCCAGTGTGGGGCTAACCCAGTAATATGCGGTAATGTGAGCCTATAATCGTGTGAAAGTATTGGCTGGATTCATGGGAGCGCAATTGAAAGGTCAGACGGGAATACAAATTAAAGGATGTTCAACTAGTAAATACAAGGTATGCTGGGGACTTTTTTGGTAGAGCAATCTCGCGGACCGTCGTTTTGGAAAATTGGTTTACGGTAATGAGCACTATTTCTCCATGTGCCCTTAAGATAAACCTTTGGGCGGCAGGAGTTAAATGACTATTTCTGGGCGCTGATTGGTATGGGAAAAGTGAAAGTTCTCGGAGAAGTCCCAACCCCACGAAATCTGGGGTAACCCCAGAAAAAAAGGGCGCATACGAAGAGAGAAAAATAAAATAAAAAACCAAACGGCTTACCCACAGTCGCCAATGCAGAAAGGTGTACCCACGTTAAAGAGGATGGCACTTTTGGAACACAGCACGGTTGCTGGATATTTCAAGACGGGATAGAAGTTAAGAGCGGGTGGAGCACCCTATTAGATTCGTGGTTGTCTTAGTTGGTCTCCCCTTTGCAGGCTTGGTTACCAACCTTTTTTCTTTCTTTTTTTTTTTTTTTTTTTTTTTTTTTTTTTTTTTTTTTTTTTTTTTCTTTTTTCTTTTTTTCCACTCTGAACTCCGTTCCGATGTGCATTGAATCTCATAATCCTAATTCTGATATCAGCTCTCATTGGTACCAATTACACTTTCAACAATAGGTGGAATTTCGATTAGTGTATCACCCAGTATTTCTTGGATCGAGGTGTCCCGCGTATCTGTTGCTGCAAAAATTCATGACCTGCTTCGTTTCTCGGCTGATTAGTGGAGTCCTGTCTGAGATCTTTTTTCGCTCCCTAAAGCCAAGCCAAGATTGGGCCCCTAATATATAAAAAATAATGGGGTGTGGGGTGGTACCATTTTTTCAAATTGAGGTGAAATGTGGATGGATGGATCGCTGAGTTGAGTTTCGGACTTTACCACCATATAGACCTCCTTATTTTTTTTCCTTTCCTTTTTTTTTTTTCTGTTACAAAATTACTCTATCTCGCGTGAACAATAGGACTAACGGATACCTTTTTAACTGGACTTAAGGAGTAGTATCCAATTCGATATAAGTATGCATTGATCCCAATCTGTTCACCAATAACCCAGTGTTCACTATCGCTTCCTGCATGAAATCCTCTCTTGCTGGGGCCCTCTAGGGGCGCTTGTTTTTTTTTTGCACTGACACACCCGCACAGATCTTCAAAACCAATTTTTGCCTCTGTAATCTTGACTAGCCCTCCAACTATTTCTAAGGCCCACCATGAGTGGAATCGCTCTTAAATTAACATCACTTCTCGTAAGAACAGTGGCTAAACCAATAGCCACTGCAATCAAAGGCCAAGCAAAGGAGCACGAAACATTCAGAAACGCATGCATTCGAATAGCCCAAACTGTTCATCTGACCGACCTTAGGTTAAGAATGAGACTTTTGGGTGAAGAGAAAATTAAAATCAGGCCTCTTAACGATAATAAAGCAATTGAGCAAGGTGCAACATTTTTATCAGAATTTTTCATTTTCAGTGTCGCAGGAGGATTAATTTTCTACGAGAGCTATCGGTCTAGAAAAAAGGCGTCCGATGAGAAGGATGCCTTGGCTGACGACATATCTACGCTCCAAGATGAAATCGAGTACATCAAGTTGAAATTAAGAGAGTATAACTTGAAAGTGGATGATTATAAGCCGCCTGCCGGAATGAACCCGAAAATAATAAAATTCGATGACAAACAAGACAAACAACCAGTAAATAATGAAACAGCCCCTGTGGCAAACAAGGTGGACAACAGGGCGAAAGGGGTTCCTCTGCCTGAGTTGAAAACTACATAACAACCTGTACATATCCAAGTAGAACCTTCAGATCTAAAATAAGACGAAAGAAAGAAGAAAAATAAAATGAAATAAAATAAAAAAAAGAAAGACGATATTGAGTATTGCCATATAGAATAGAAGAATAAACAAACATTCAGTAAGCTGCAATAGTACCAGTGTGTCGTATGGAACGGCCTCTACTTGAATGGGGAGCCTTTTTTTATCCTCATTATCTTAGTATTAGTAGGCCCCATCAACATCGCTAGGCCCCCTTCTTCACAACACTCTTTTCCCTTTTGTTTTTCCAAGACTGTTTTTATGCTACATTGATCTTATCTTACTTCTTATATTAAAAAAACATATAGTACACTAACAAGCTTATTTTTGCTTCTTCTTTTCAACCTTCAATAAAAGAGCCTTGTTGATATGTGGCAAAACACCACCGTACGCAATGGTGGCCTTAATTAAATTATCCAATTCTTCATCCCCTCTGATTGCCAACTGTAAATGTCTTGGGGTAATTCTCTTCACCTTCAAATCCTTAGCGGCATTACCAGCTAATTCCAATACTTCGGCCGTTAAATACTCTAAGACGGCAGTCAAGTAGATGGCTGACTTAGAGCCCACTCTGATTTTATTTTGTGCGGTTCTCTTCAAGTATCTCTTAATTCTTCCAACAGGGAATTGTAATCCGGCTCTGGCTGAGTGAGAGGTGGAAGACTTGGAAGACTCTGACGATTTACCCTTTCCTCCGTGAACTTTTCCTTTGCCTGACATTTTCGTTTATAATAGTATAAAGAGGGTTAAAGCAAAAAAAAAAAAAAAAGAAAAGAAAAAAAATATATATATGTAACTAATTATATTTTGATTCCTCTACAAATTAATTTGAAACACAAAAAATGCTAAGTTATCTAAAATTTATGACCAAAATGTGGAATTTGTTTCCTAACCTCTGTCTTTCCTTCGCAGTTGACTAAAGTAAACAACGAAAAGAAAAAATCAAAACAAATCAAAACAAATAAACGTCGCGAACCAGGCTAGAAAACTCGAACACGGCAGTATATGCAGGGAAAATAATATCAAGCGGGAGCCAAAAAAGGTAAATAAAGAGCTATGTGCAGGGCGAAGGGCCCAGACAGATGCGGTGCGGTGCACGCTGCAGTCAAACAGGCAAGTTCAGAGTGGTGTGGCATCCTCCTAGATGCTAGTGCTCAAGTATTGGAGCGGAAACTTTTAGACATTCCTGATGCTAAACGTTTGGAAATTTTCTCTTTCTTCGGGTGTCTTTGTAGCAACATTTTGGCCCTCTTCCACTTTTTTTTCAAGCACAACAAACATCTTCTCTACTTTCACTTCCCTTCTGCCAGTGTATTTGGTATATCACAGATTATTAAACTTTTTGTTGAGGCTCAATGGTCGTCCAAAGACAAGTGATCAACTGTTGATAATACCAAATGATCCCAAATTCTCCAACATTACTTGTACTTCGCTTCTAGGTTTCTGCAACTCGGTACATATGGAGTCAAGGTGCTGGTATCCTCTAAGTAGCTTGAGCAATTTAACATACTCCATTTGTAAATCAGACTGTTCCGTGTCGTTTTCAGAGTTTCCGATAGCATGACCCTTGATTGTAGATAAATCTTCATCGTCCAGATCTGAAATGGCATTCTCATGATCATTATCACTGTCGTCACTCTCAACAATATCCTTTAAGAGGTTCCTATTTGATTTTTCAACGTTATAGTTGAAACTCACCTTTCTGCTGGATTTACCAGTTTTCAAGTTCGACTCATTCACCGAATTCTTGACATATATGCCTGCACTACTGGTACCTCCATCCGAGGTTATATACGACAGGACAGAAGCTATACGGTCCGTCTTTAATGACTTCATTAATTCATTCAACTCATCTGACGATGTTTCTATCGATTTATTCAAAATTGGGTACGAGAACACTCTATAGATGAGTCCGCGAAGCACTCCGAAGTTGATGAATCTTCGAATGTCTATGTTATTTAATAGTTTACGATGCTGAATGTACCAGTCCTTGATAGTTTGACCCTGGTTAAGGGACCGATAAAGGTAAAAAAGATTAGCTTTGGAAGGAACTGTAATAGATTTCTGCGGAGTCTTAGGAGTTCCGGGCTCTCCTAGCAAGTTCCTCTTACTAGCACTATTCGATCCTTGGAAATATGAACTTCGTGTCAAGGGCGATACCGACAATCCCATTTTTGAGGAAGAAGGTGAGTTGCCTGCTGGGGTGTTTGCCTTTACGCTATTGGCACCGTTGGTTGTACTCCCACCCCCTCCATTGGTACTGGCACCACCACTATTGATTTGGAAGTCCAATGGCATTTTACTTAATTGGTCTGAATCACTGATCACATATGCTTGGCACTCAGCTGCTAGCTTCGGTAATCGCAAGAAGTTACCTATGTGGTTAGTTGGGGCATAAATATTACTGAATTGGAAAATATCTATAATCTCGATGCACTTGTAGTGCATTAAATGTTGGATGCACTGTTTTGTCAACAAATAATCGGAATCCGCCAATTGGCTTATCCTCCTTATTGAATTTATCCCGTTAATGAACGGTACAATTTTGAGCATCGTGGGGTCCCAATTTACATC
This sequence comes from Dujonia oleophila, assembly GCA_030563865.1. Classification (NCBI taxonomy): domain Eukaryota; kingdom Fungi; phylum Ascomycota; class Pichiomycetes; order Serinales; family Debaryomycetaceae; genus Dujonia; species Dujonia oleophila. Next base: position 101,951 of record JAJMKG010000037.1, on the reverse strand, counting down.
AACTAATTGCTGCAAATTGACAGTAGCAAGAGGAACTTGGAACGCCTTTATGTTTATAGGTGGTGGTAATATGGGGAACAACTTAATGTCAACACTATTTGCACTATCCAATGGGATACAGCATTCAGAATAATTATTCAAATCTTGGAAAATTTGCTGGATCAATGATTCAATTGAAGAAAGTGATATCTTTTTGGTCTTTGTATGGCCCGGGGTGTTGATAAAGTTTAAATGTAGCTCTGCATCTAGTATAGAGGCTACTCCTAGTTCCTCGACGGCATTTATACCTCTAAGTTCTTCAATTCCACCGAATGAACCTCCGCCTGTACTTAGAAAATCCTCGGTACTTCTCTCTCCACCTGCTTTTGCAGTTCTTGTCACTTGCTGGTAATCCTCCTTTCCTTCTTGAACACTAAATGGTAATCTCAGTTCCTTAAAATAAGCTAATTTTTTGTCCAATTTGGACAACATAAAGCTTTGCTCTTCAAGCACTCGAAACATTTTCCCCGTTCTTCTAATGCACAATTCGTATGGCGTGGTATCACAGTCGTAGGGGAATACAAAGCAAAAATTAAAATTAAATGAATTTCTCGAGTAGTCTGAGTTTTGAATATTTACAGGGTAGCCCAACACTCTATATCGGTCAATTTTAAAAGTTATAAATCGATCACATAATTGTGGTTTGGGTATCACATAGTTCTTGACTGTATCAAAGTTAAACAAGGCATTGTCTCCATTTGAAGAAGGTGTACTATTGGATGAAATTGATCCCTCGGGCACCTGGTGGACTATCTTAGTCCCTTCTGTTGGATGGAATACAGCGTAAAATATCGCCAATATAGGTACAAACCCATCCGTTGATTCCATACTTTTCAGTTTCGAGCCTATGAGGTCAATTTCTACCTAGTTTTCTGCAGCGCTGCAAATTGAAGAAGGAAAATGAGGAGGAGGGTAGTTGGAGGTGGATTTACCTGCACACAGCCAAAAAGGGCCTGGAAAACTGTAGTAAGCGTAAAGTTTAATACATAACAATAGGCAAACAGCAAAGAGCCTTTTCTTGCTTTTTTTTCCAAGGGCTGTATCTCTTATCAGTTTCCTTAACGGCCATAGAGCTTCTAGATTCCAATTTCAAGAAAATAATTTGCTGAAAGGGAATAGTCCGGGAGCCGGGGGGTGTGTGGATATACCTTAGAGTGGAAAAAGTGCGCACCCACTATTTCTAAGGTGCGCACCGATTTTGCAACACCCCTACCGATCTACTGCCAACAATACTCACTGCTGGCCGATGTCTCCTTTATCTTTTTTGATATTAATTTTATGATTGTGATTGTAAGTTTACTTTCTCTCATCATTGTTTGTTAGCATGCTTTGCAGCCCTCTTATCAAGATTATCTGTCACTGTATAAGCTTTCTTTTGTTATTTAAAGATGCGCAGAAGCCATTTTGAAAACAAAATGATTGACAGCTAAAATGGCAGCCGAAGCAGGAAGGAGAACCAAAAAAAAAAAAAAAGGAAAGGAAAAAACTCTAATTCAGGCCGATGCAGGACAGATGCTTTTACCGAAGCTGCCTAATTCTTCCTCACTTACATTAAAGAGAGCTATGCAGATCTGGCAAAAATATAGATTTGTAGATGAATCTATGAATCCTTTAATAAGATTTATGTGCAAAGTCTTAACTTCGTAACCTAGTGGAAGTGTTTGTTTACTTTTTTTTTGTTTTTTTTTTTTTTGCTTTTATCCCAACAATTCCATTAATCCACTGTCTATCTTTTCCGCACCATCGCTAAAAGGTCTAGAAACAATTGCATTGTGTCAGAGCCTTGAGGAGTAGTACCGATGTGAATTTCTTAGCAGTGAAATTCAAATGTACGCTGCTTATTTGCCTCTTTGACGAAATTTTGTGTAGGTTTACCCCGAAATTAATGCCTCTTGTTTAAAGTATTAATACTACTGATTGTTCTAAACAATAAAACGAATTGGCTACTGCGTTTTGCGTTTGCCCTAGTTGGAAACAATTGATTCAAGGGGCAACTCCTTCATTTTAATTTTAATTTCAATTTTCAATTCGACTTCATTCCAACATCAATCAAAAATTTCTCTACTTCTTTTGCTGAAGTAAATAGGCTGGTGAGAGAAAGCTGTCAAAGAGTTGAAGAATGTTGCAACCTATTATTCCCATTCTCGGATTTATTCCTAATTAAAAACAATTTGACAGCCGCTCCCTTTAATTCCGAAGAGCTTCATGACATGCATAAAGACTTAAATCTTGACCATGACGGCTACGGGATCGTAGTTCTACTACAAATGGCCGCAGTTAAACAAGACTTAGCGCTTAAAGTAAAATCAATTGTCTTTCTCTATATATATAAATAGAGGAGGGTTTCGTCAATTCCTCTTGTGTTTTATTCTATTTTAGATCCTTCTTTTTTATTTTTTTTTTTTCGTTTCCTTTTCCCTTGGTTATCTCTCTGCTCGATAAAGGTTGCAAAATAGTGTAAGCTTCTAATTTCTTCACAGTAGGCAGAACAACTTTGAGAATCATAACCTCTTCATATTAATTATATCACATCTGCATAAACATGTCTACAGAAAGTGGTTTTGAGTCAGACTCATCTTCCACCCACAACCAGAACAAGTCCGAGTCTGCTGATGGTGATGAATACAACCCTAAAACATTCCAAGGAACAGATTTGGAAGGAGCTTCGAAGCAGAAAAGTGCAGCCGGTGATCTTGCTGACTTATCTAGACACGAACTGAACGCCGCAGCTTCCAGACAATTGTCTAGGAAATTGACAGGCGCTGAAAAATTGTTAGAAAAAGCTAGTAACTCCGATGAACCTATGCCAGTGATGGGAGGTGGTAGACCATACCCACCTCCAATTGGGGACAGAGAGGCATACATGGTGACATTCGATGGGAAAGACGACCCTCTGCATCCTCACAATTGGCCATTTTTAACTAAAGTGAGGCTTTGTTGGTGTGTCGCCATTTTAGCATTAGGTTCCACCGTTGGTTCAGCTATTTTCGCTGAAGCAGCTAATGACATTGGAAGAGTTTTCCATGTGGGAAGGGAGGTGGCTACTTTAGGTACTTCTTTGTATGTTTTCGGATTCGCATCAGGGCCTGTCGTTTGGGGTCCATTGTCTGAATTGTACGGAAGATTCACCGTGTTAATTCCAGCTTGTTTCATTTTTACATGTTTCTCATTTGCTTGTGCTACAGGTAAGGATATTCAAACGATTTTACTCTGTAGATTCTTCTCAGGGTTCTTTGGAGCAGCTCCATTAGTTGCTGCACCTGCTGCTTTGGCTGACTTATTCGGAGCCGGTTCGAGAGGTCAAGCAATGGCCGTGTTTGCGCTGGTTTTGTTTGGAGGTCCAATGTTGGGACCAATCTTTGGTGGATTCACTGTGAAGAATAGTCTCTTAGGATGGAGATGGTGTGAATACTTCACTGGTTTAGTTGGATGTCTCGCTTTAATCATGAGTATTCCTCTCCATAAGGAAACCCATCACCCATTAATCTTGGTGAAGAAGGCTGAGGAATTGAGAAGAAGAACTGATAACTGGGCTATTCATTGTCCTCATGAAGAATTTGTCTTGTCGATCAAAGAAATTGTCCAAACTAACCTTGCAAGACCTATTGTTATGTTATTCACTGAACCTATTTTATTTTTCATCACTTTGTACAATGCTTTCATCTACGGGTTACTTTATCTTATGCTTACTGCCATTCCAATGGTCTTCGAGGGCCAATACGGATGGAAAGTTGGTGAAGCACAATTGCCCTATATTTCTATGTTGATTGGAATCTTGTTGGGAGCTGCCATTTGTATATATTTTGAAAGAAGATACAATGCCAATATGATTGCCAACGGTGGTGAACCATCTCCAGAGGATAGATTACCTCCTATGATGATTGGTGGGGTTCTCTTTGCTATTGGTTTATTCTGGTTTGGATGGACCGGTAACTACCCTCACAAGATCCATTGGATTGTTCCAACAATCTCCTTAGCTTTCATTGGATGTGGATTGTTGGCAATTTTCTTACCATGTATCAACTATATCGTTGACTGTTACTTGATGTTTGCCGCATCTGCATTGGCTGGAAACACCTTCTTAAGATCATTGTTTGGAGGTATCTTCCCACTTTTCTCGGTCCAAATGTTCAATGCTATGCACATTAGATACGCGGGTACCTTGTTAGGATGTGTCGGGCTCATTTTGATTCCTGTACCATTCCTCTTTTACTTTAAGGGTAAGACTTTGAGAGCAAGATCCAAGTACATTATGCCAACTGTTGAGCAATAAGCATTTGGCATTGTGGAGTGGCTGAGAAAGAGGTTGGTTCTAAAGTTAATTAGAAAATAACTACAATCAGTAGCCCTATATACCCTTGACACCTGAAGGAAGGAAAAGACGCTAGAATGTCAATGAACTAGAAGAAAGTGACAAGCAAAATGAAAAAGAAGAAAATCAAAAAAAAAAAAAAAAGTAAAAGATAAAAAGATAAAGAAAAAAAGACAACAGCAACAGCAACAGCAACAGCAACAAGCCGATAGAACAATATCAACGTGTGGATCAAAGTATAGACAACAAACAGCATTATCAGCTCACTAACTATTTTTAGTGTCTTTAATAAATTAATTCCTATTTCCTTGCCAACGTAGCCCCGAATAACTGCTATTGTTGCAACTTGATTGGAAAGTATTGGAACCGTTGTATCCTAGAACGGTAATGTGCGTCTCGGATATAACGTCATATGCAACATCTGGAACGCATAGCTTAAAGTGGGCTTCCTAGTATCGTGCAGAATTTTCTGCAAGGGATTTCCAAAGAAGACAACGGCACGAGGGCCGTAAGGCTGGTGTTCGGGTCAAAAAAAAAAAAAAAAAAAAAAAAAAAAAAAAAAAAAAGAAATCGGAACTAGGCTTGGAGGCACGGCGCGGGCGGTGGAAAAGTGAAACTATTCCCGTTTTCAATTGTCGCCCACATCCAAAGCACAGTGGCCTAAAAGGCTAACATCGAACTATATTCATGGAAGCGATCATGCGAGAGTGTATTTCAAACGAAAAGATGACTCGTCAGCAATGGTTTGCGGAATCTTACAAATCGCCATCCTAGCAAGGAAGGCTTTGCATCCATCAGTTTAAGGTTAGCTGGAGTTTCATTACTAATGTGCCAGAAAATCCATTCGGTTTTATTCCGAAAGGGTTCATTTGCAGCCGCAGCCGATAAACCTCAACAGAATTATTATGAAAATGTAACCAAAAAGTGTTAATTCCGATTCATTACAGCAAGAAACGAAAACAAGAAAAAAAAAAATGGAAAAAAGAAAGATTAAAAAAAGGGTGCATCGACTTCTGGGTCGGCTCTTAGGAATTTACCTCCTAACTCCACATATCATATAAATAGAGGACAAATTTCACCAGAATTTATCCGATCGGCTGCAGCGAGCACTTTTTAGTTTCCCCTACACGAAAATTTTGCAACGAGCTTTTAAAATTCACATTTGGTGAGAGAAGTTACTTTAATTGGTTTTTTTTCTTTTTATCTTTATTGCCGAATACAGAAAAATGTCTACAGGGACAGCGTACGAGTCGGACTCGTCTTCCACACAGAACAATAAGGAAAAGACAGATTCCGCCGATGGTGACGAATATAACCCAGAGGCCTTTGTAGGTCAAGACTTGGAACAGTCAGGAAAGCATAGAGTTGCGGCTGGAGATGAGAGTGATTTATCGAGATACGAGCTGAATGTCACAGCTTCAAGAGAGTTGTCCAAAATGTTAACGGGGGCTGACAAGTTGATAGAAGAAGCTAACAACACCGATGAACCCATGCCAGTGATGGGGGGTGGTAGACCATACCCACCTCCAATTGGAGACAGAGGGATATACTCTGTTACTTTTGATGGCCCTGACGATCCTGACCACCCTCACAACTGGCCTCTTCGTACAAAGATTGTCATTTGTTTCTGTGTGGCGATCTTGGCCCTTGGTTCTACTGTCGGATCAGCTATTTTCGCTGAAGCAAGTGCGGATCTTATGAAAGTATTCCATGTGGGAAGAGAAGTAGCAACTTTGGGTACTTCTTTATATGTCTTCGGATTTGCATCTGGACCTGTTGTTTGGGGTCCATTGTCTGAATTATACGGAAGATTCACCGTGTTGATTCCTGGATGTTTCATTTTCACCTGTTTCTCATTTGCAGGTGCCACAGCTAAGGATATCCAAACCATTATGCTCTGTAGATTTTTCTCGGGTTTCTTTGGTGCTGCTCCAATGGTGGCTGCACCTGCTGCATTGGCCGATTTGTTTAATGCTGGTAAGAGAGGTCAAGCAATGGCACTTTTTGCGCTGGTTTTGTTCGGTGGTCCAATGTTGGGTCCAATTTTCGGTGGATTCATTGTAAAAAACCCACATTTGGGATGGAGATGGTGTGAATACTTCACAGGGATTGTCGGTGTGGTTGGATTGTTAACTAGTGTCCCCCTTCACAAGGAAACCCATCACCCATTGATCTTGGTTGCAAAGGCAGAGAAATTAAGAAGAAGAACTGCTAATTGGGCGATTCATGCTCCACATGAAGAATTCAACTTATCCATCAAGGAAATTGTCGAAAAGAATATTTCAAGACCACTTGTGATGTTATTTACCGAACCCATTTTGTTCTTCATCACTTTATACAATGCTTTCATCTATGGTTTGCTCTATCTTATGCTTACAGCCGTCCCATTAGTCTTCCAGGGTCAATATGGATGGGTAGTTGGTGTCGCACAATTACCATATATTTCTATGTTGATCGGTATCTTAATTGGTGCCGCTATCTGTATCTACTTTGAATCAAAGTATAACGCTAAGATGATTGCCAATGGAGGAAAGCCAATTCCAGAGGATAGATTGCCTCCTATGATGATTGGAGGAATTCTCTTTGCCATTGGCTTGTTTTGGCTTGGATGGACCGGTAACTACCCTGAGACTATTCATTGGATAGTACCAACTATTTCCTTATCTTTCATTGGATGTGGTTTGATTACTATTTTCTTACCTTGTCTTAACTATATCATTGACTGTTACTTGATGTTTGCCGCATCTGCATTGGCTGGAAACACCTTCTTAAGATCATTGTTTGGAGGTATTTTCCCACTTTTTGCAATCCAGATGTTTGAAGCATTGCACATCAGGTATGCTGGTACCTTGTTGGGATGTGTTGCCCTTGTGTTGGTGCCTGTGCCTTTCCTTTTCTACTACAAGGGAGCATACTTGAGAGAAAAGTCGAAGTATGCATTTGTCTTGTAGGAATAAGAAAAAAAAAAACATATAGAGTAAGAAAGAAAAGATTGGTAGTCGTTAGACATCGTATATAGTCCATCTTTAAGTTAATAATATCTAATAATATAAAATAGTTAAAAGAAGTAAACGGTAGCTGAATGGAGAACCATTGGATTCATCAACTTCTCCCACTGTGCTTGGCCCTCTAGTCTTCCATACTCTCCCACTACCTCTCCCCTTTCTCTACTGCAACTCTTCTCTTCTCTCTACCACTACCATCCTCTGCAGCATGTAGAGAAGAAACCCAGTCTGGTTATATGCAGGTCACTTAGGTCTGGATCACCAGTCATAGCATCACTACACTTCCCATGCTTACGATGTGTCAAGTCTTGTCCATCGCTTTCCATAAGGATGAAGGTGACATAGTTGGCGGCACTAATTCCCACCTCGACCCTCTATGCACCTTTGCTCCATCTCCCTCTCCATCTCCATGTGGGGGTCCTTTGACATTCCTGCATGAAGTCGAAGTTTCTGGAATTCTCCGGGAAATTTTTCACAACGTTGGCAAATTTTCGTCATACTAAAAATATTTCTTCAACCCTTTCTTTCTTTCTGATTTTTTCGTCTTTTTCTTCTTTTCTCTAGTTTATTAGCACTATATCACCATGTTAAGATCTACTAACCGTGTTTCAAGAAAGGCAGCCCTTCAGCTTGTCCGTAACTACTCCCACAAGGAATTGAAGTTTGGCGTCGAAGGTAGAGCCTCTTTACTCAAGGGTGTCAACACCTTAGCTGACGCTGTTTCCGTCACTTTGGGTCCAAAGGGTAGAAATGTTTTGATCGAACAACAATTCGGATCACCTAAGATCACCAAGGATGGTGTCACCGTTGCCAAGTCAATCACTTTACAAGATAAGTTCGAAGACATGGGAGCCAAGTTGTTACAAGAAGTTGCCTCCAAGACCAACGAGTCTGCTGGTGATGGTACCACTTCCGCCACCATCTTGGGACGTTCCATTTTCACCGAATCGGTCAAGAATGTTGCCGCCGGTTGTAACCCAATGGACTTGAGAAGAGGATCTCAAGCTGCTGTCGATGCAGTTGTAGAGTTTTTGCAACAAAACAAGAAGGAAATCACTACTTCCGAAGAAATCGCACAGGTTGCCACTATCTCAGCCAACGGAGACCAACACATTGGAGACCTTTTGGCCTCTGCCATGGAAAAGGTTGGTAAGGAAGGTGTTATCACCGTCAAGGAAGGTAAGACCTTGGAAGACGAATTAGAAGTAACTGAAGGTATGAAATTCGACAGAGGATTCATTTCTCCATACTTCATCACCGACACCAAGTCCGGTAAGGTTGAATTTGAAAACCCTTTGATCTTACTCTCTGAAAAGAAGATCTCCTCCATCCAAGACATCTTACCATCTTTGGAATTATCTAACCAACAAAGAAGACCATTGTTAATCTTGGCCGAAGACGTTGACGGTGAAGCCTTGGCCGCCTGTATCTTAAACAAGTTGAGAGGTCAAGTTCAAGTCTGTGCCGTCAAGGCCCCAGGTTTTGGTGACAACAGAAAGAACATCTTGGGTGACATTGCCATCTTATCTGGTGGTACCGTATTCACTGAAGAATTGGACTTGAAGCCAGAAAACGCCACTGCTGACTTGTTGGGTTCATGTGGATCCATCTCCATCACCAAGGAAGATACCGTTATCTTGAACGGTGAAGGATCCAAGGAAAACATCCAAGCTAGAGTTGAACAAATCAGAGGCTCTGTTGATGACTCTCAAACTTCCGAATACGAAAAGGAAAAGTTACAAGAAAGATTAGCCAAGTTATCTGGAGGTGTTGCCGTCATTAGAGTCGGTGGTACTTCAGAAGTTGAAGTTGGTGAAAAGAAGGACCGTTACGACGATGCCTTGAACGCTACCAGAGCCGCTGTCCAAGAAGGTATCCTTCCAGGTGGTGGTACTGCTTTAATCAAGGCTTCCAGAATATTAGATGAAGTCAAGACCAAGGCTGCCAACTTTGACCAAAAGTTGGGAGTTGAAATCATCAAGTCTGCTATCACTAAGCCAGCCAGAAGAATCATCGAAAACGCTGGTGAAGAAGGTTCTGTTATCGTTGGAAAGATCTTTGACAACGGTGAATTCAACCAAGGTTATGACTCCTCTAAGGGCGAGTTCACTGACATGATTGCTGCAGGTATCATCGATCCATTCAAGGTTGTCAAGAACGGATTGGTCGACGCCAGTGGTGTTGCTTCATTATTGGCCACCACCGAATGTGCCATTGTTGACGCTCCTGAACCAAAGGGTCCTGCTGCTGCCCCTCCTGCTGGAATGGGCGGTATGGGAGGAATGCCAGGAATGGGATTCTAACTGATACATAAGAAGACGATTAGTTTGTAAATAGTAATAATATAATAAGAAACTCAAGCATGAAATTGTAGCGTTGACGTATGTCTGAGCCCATTCAGCCATCAGTGTTGCCCCTTAGCCATCACTCTTGAACATCTTGGACCTCTTGATCCGTCACAGTTGTTGATCTGAAATATTATCCTGCATATAGGAGCATCTCATCTCTGATAAAGCCCGCCAGGGAAAGCTCCCATCAGACCCAGTGATCTTCTTCGCCACTCTCCTAATCACTCCGATGTTTGAGAATTTGTATGTTGGTCAGAATGAATCCAAGAAGAGTACCAACAAGGAGTACAGACTTGGCTTGCTACTACAAAAATACGTTGAGTTGAAGAAGATAGAGCAGCTTGATTTGAACTCGCAGCAGAAGAAAGTCCTCAAGAAGAACAAGCGATCTAAGCGGCTCCTTAGTAAATTGATCCGAGATAGATTGACCAAAAGATTGAAGCCAGAGGAGACTTTTGAAATCTGGGATTCTCAGAATAACTTGAATGTGAATCTAGAAAAGCAAATCCCCTTTAAAGCTGTAGACGACATCATAGACGAGCTAGGAGCTCCAAGGGCAGGGCCTCCGAAGACGGAAGGAGCTTTGGAGTCAGACGAAGACGACGACGGCGACGACGACGCCAGTGAATCGGAAAAGAATTCTGAAGCCCAAGTGAACAAATTCCTTAGTACCTTCGACGGCAGCGATAGCTGGACCAAGGCCAATCTCTTGATCCGTACCAGAGGCTTGGAAACCCTCCCCCAGAGTAGCGGTACAGCCTTCACGAAAGGAACTGTAGGATTCAACAAGTATCACATAACGAATCTTCGTAATTTGCTTCACTTGAACATACTTAGGGGAAACTGGGATCTTGCGTACAAGGTATTTTGCTTGTTGGTAAGACTACCGCATGTAGATATACGGTCTATATGGCCATTGGGCATTGAAATCCTTCAGCAGCAGAGGAAGGCTATACAGAGCCAATCGGAAGGTGAACACGATCAACACCAGCTGCTGTTATTGAAGGATGAGCGATTCTTTGACTGGCTATCCTCGTTCCATATCCTAGCAAGGACGACCGTGTCCAACACTCGTAGCGTTGCCGCTCCCATCTGGAGATCAGGCTCCAGAACCCATGCACCGTTATACTTGATCACTTCGCTCTGGAACCTTTTGGTCAAGGGTGAAGTTCTGAAAGTCTCGGAAAGATTGGAAGAGCTTTTGTTGGAACCACCATTCAACACCGACGGTAGTTTCTATTTCCTTTTGGCGCTCTGTCAAATGATCAATTGCATGAATGGAGACGATATTGTCAGTAACAAAGCGAAGATAGAGAAGAACTTGAATAAGTGTAAGCAGTGCAACTTTGAATACCCGAGGGACTTAATAGAGAAAGAGTTAAAGCAGGTCTTTAACCAGGGTGATTTGGACATCAAATTGCAGGGTGACGATTCATCGGACGAAGAAGAAGAAAGTGATATGGCAGTTGGCCAAAGCATACATCATGAAGAAAATTCCCATCTCATCCCAATGGCTCCTTTCGACGACTTCAACGAGAGCAGGCTAGACCAGTTCGATGAGGATATTCCAGATGGTTTAAACTCGCTGCCCACCAGGGCCACAGAGGAAGCAGACATGGACTTCGAGTTTGATTTGGATTAGATAGAGGGTACTACATTGTAATAAATACTTCATTAGACCTATTGCTATTATTTTATTGTTTTTTTCTTGTTTCCATATACCCAAATATCCCACTAAATACTCCTTATGTACAACTAACATGTTCCGTGAGTGCTCTTGGCACTCAAGCCCGAAGATGGCTCAGAGCAGCTCGACCCTCGAGCCTGAAGCCTCAGTCTCCCTTAAGATCTCCGGTTGCTGGCCACCTCTTCTCCTTTGGATAAGTCTCCCCTTCAACAGTGAAGAAAAGCTTATGATATAACCCTCCCCATCTCTCTCGATGGGAAGCGGAGTCCAGTCCACTGGGATCTGAACGCTGCTTGGTAACTTCAATATCTGCCTATCACTCTCCACAGGATCTGCAAGCGACTCTACATCTTCAGTCAGTGACGAGCTGGTCGCTTCTGTAGTGTTGCCGTGAGCTGCATTGTCAGCTGCTTCCTGTCTGGCGTTCATCATCCTCGTTTGCTCTTCCCTCAAGACTTTCTCTCGCTGGATCTCTTCCGGTGTCATGAACACTTTTCTTCTACACAAAGGACAGTTTTCGGATCTCTCCAACCAGTCCTTGAGGCACCCCATATGGATTATATGGCTACAGGCAAGTTTCTTCGGGTACTTTCTGGAGCTGATGGGTCTCTTTCTGCCCGCTTCGGATTGGTTGTGCTCGTGGTACTCCTCGACGGAGTGCATATCTTCACGGCAAATGATACAGAGGTTGTCGGAGTTGTCCAACTCCTCTCTGGTTGCATTGGGCAACAATGTGTCCAATTTTTTAGACGACTCAATAAATACCAAGAGCTGAACTATGTCCTTGTATGTCTGCATAACAGACGAGTATGTACCCTGGAGCATAGAAATAGGAAGCGAAAGGTTGGACGTCACTGTCAAGAGGTATATAAATGAAATGTACGACACAGCCTTAAGCGAAGATGACACTATCTCCACAGTTTTGATGTAGTATGCCTTGCTTTCCCATACCAAGTCTTCGTCATCGTCTACAAAGAGGCCCTCGGGGTTATCTTCAGTTTCTTCATCTTCCTCAACTTCATCATCGCTCTCTGAAGATCTGTAAAAGACTAGCTCGTACAAATTGAGCAACACTTTGAAGTAGTAAGTCAACAACTCCACTCCCTGTACCGCAAACTGGAACCCAAACAACAAACAGGTGACGGAATTGATGCCCTTGAACACATCGTACACCAAGATCTTGGCTATACTGAAGTCAGCAACAACCCCAATGGGGAGCAACCAAAAGTGCAAGCTCTTACAGTATTCCAGCATCACCCTCTTGGTGGAGATACTCGAGTCGTTGTTGGCCAAGTTGGAGATCTTCATCAGCACAAAGTCAAATCGATCGGTTAGCACTACGTGGAACACCTTGAACACAACCGATATCCCCAATAACACACAGTTGAAAATGAGGTTGTCATCAGATGTCAAGTTGAACAAGAGGTTGATGACAAATATTGGCACTTTTTCCACTATATGTTCGATTTCTATTATACGGAGGGTGCCAAAGATCAAATAGAGCGAAATGGAGCCGATTCCAATGAATGCAAGCAACAATAGGTTGAGGAGGATCCCGAGCTTGTAGCCGTCGGTCATATCCACCATAAGAGTGAAGAACTCGGTGGATTTCTCTAGGGAATCATACAACGCCCATGAAAAGAGCGCAATGGATGCTGCAGTGTAGCATAGGAAGTACGTACTGCTCTGCTTCATGGTGAATGGGGCGGTGAGTGGAAGAAAAGACGCTTCTTCATGGCGTCGTGGGGTGAGAAGTAGCGTGGAGTTTGACACCTGAGTGTGTGTTATATGCAGGACGTATATGTAACTCTGTTAGTGGGTGGTGCTACCAGGACTTCGTTGGGGAGCAGCTCCAAGTAGACTACTGGTTTGAGTTTCTTCTACTTATTATTCCTTTGTTGGATTAGCTCTATTAATTATATTGATTATATTAATTATATTAATTATTTTTTACTATTATATTACAGCTATGGTACAAGTAATTATTACAGTAGTTCGACTTGTTCTCTATTCTCTCCCCACTTTTCTTCTCTTTGCATTCTCCTGATCCCAGCTGGAATTTCTAGTCAACTGCGGGATCTTGGACCATTTGCTTATTTGATTCAAGTTGGAATCCTTGATCGGCGACTTTCTAGGTGAGAGTGATACTCTCTTCATTGGGGATCTTACAAGCGGGCTATTTGAGGTTTTCCCATCAAAGTCTTTAGTCATGCCAACCTTGACTTTACTCAAGCTATTATCCACATTTCTTAACTTCACAGAGCTCTCCTCATTCTTCTGCAATACTGACTTCTTCATTTCATCGATACTTTCCTCAATTGCCTTACCTGCCTGTAAGTCTTGCAACTGCTGTAAGCCAGGTTCCATGTGATCCTTGATCAAACTTGACATCTTCTTGGTGGTATTGGAGGCTAAATCCGAGTTTCTGGCTTGAAGCTGTTCAAACTTGGTCTTAAGTTGTACATTTTCATTTAGCAATGCCTGATTGATTTCTTTAGATTGTTTGTACCATTTTTCATGACTTGGCGCAATTGCCTTTCTTTCCATTTCACTGAATTCGGTGGATACCTCCTTGAGAGAGTTGTGTAAGAAGATCTTCTGCTTACTGAAGGTTTCCACGGCAACTTGTTCAAGTTTACTCTTGAACTCAGATTGAAGTGTCTCGAGTTCTTTGGAGAGCCTTTCTTCAACGATTTCATCGATTTTCTTATTGATCACTTTAGAGCTGAGTAACTCGGTTTTCAATGAGGCACTAAAGTGCTTATTATTTGAATCCAATCTGTCCAATCCTTTTTTAAAACTTTTGGAACTTTCTTCTATAGAATCCGAAAATTTGCAACCTTCCTGTTGAAAATCGTGTAAAAGATTGGGTATTTCGGATTGGAACGCCAAATCCACAGCCTTTTTGATTGAATCTCCCGTCGCACCTAGTTTTCCTAGCATTGACTTTAACTGTTGATTCAAGTCGTGGGACATCTTGTCTACACCCGAGTTATGGTCATGTAAACCCCCCACTATTCCTTGAATTGAATCTATGGATTCAACTACATTCTTGTAAACAGTTTCATTCATAAACTTGTTGAGCACTGTCTGTTTCCCGCCTAAAAGTGCTATTTTCTCCTTGTACTGACTCAATTGGTGCTCATAGTCTCCCAATTTCAAATTCAGTGCTTTTTCTGCATTTCTCAACTCTTCGGCTAGTGAATTGCTCTCCTCTACGCTCTGGTTTAGCTTAGCAATTTCTATCTCGTTCGCCTGCTTTTCGGATTGTAATTTTTGCACTTTTTGAGTTAATCCACTCAAGTTCGCTGCTTGCTCTTTTAAATCAGCTTTCATTGACTCGTTCAGCGTCAAGATTTCCGTGTAGTTTGATTCTTCAAGCCAGATCCCATTTTTGGTCCTACTGGCAATCAAATCATTGTTTAATTTAGCCATTTCCCTCGCCATGTCCTTCAATAATGTTTTCTTCAACATTAACTCCGAATCTTGGCCAATCTGGGGCTTGTTTTGGATATTCTTTGCTCGCGAAGCGTACTCTAGCGTGGAAGTGGTCTCCTCGGAATTCACCTTGGCCGGTGATATGGTCGCTATAAGTGCTGTTTTCGTCTTGCCTCCAAGCGAATCTTGGAGGAGTCGGGTGAGCTTAGACTCTCTGTAGGGAATATGGTCGACCTTTTTTACATCACCACTCCTCTTTCGGCCTCCAGTGGCCACTGCTCGCTCTGGAGTCGTGCTCTGCTGGCTTTCACTCAAACAGTTTATTACTCTACCCAACGTCAACAAGCTCTGGTTGATGCTTCCAGCTTCCTTGGCTCTCTGATTGACCGCTCCGGAGCGGCTGATGTTTTCACTCCCCGCCAAGTCCACCAAGTTCATTTTGGACACTCTGTAAAGCTCAGTCCCCGAGCTCCCCTGGTTTTTCTTGTACAAGTTTATAGTGAAGACCGTGTGGGATCGAGACGAGACACTGTTGAGCTTGGTGCTGGCGGTCTTTCTCTTTATCAAGCCTCTCCTGAGGAGCTCGAGGGAACTCTGTCCGTCCGGGACGTAGAGTTCTGACAAGTTCTGGATCAATATGGACGGATCCCTTTCGTTCTTTTTCGACTCGTATATCCTCAATTTGGCTCCATTAGCACTGCCAGAGGTGTCTCCGTCCAATAGGTCCTTCAATTCCTCGTTGTACAACTCAACAAACGACACTTTCACCAAGTAGTCCGAGTCCGCATCTTTGCGCAACTCGTCGAAGAGTTCATTGAGAATTCGAGGGATTATCCCAGCGTCTTCTTGTAGCTTCAAATGTGATTTAGAGTTACAATTGGAGGCGTCGTAGGCATCTCCACACATGGTGTAGGTCTTACCAGTGCCCGTCTGGCCATAGGCCAAGATGGTAACATTGAAGCCTTTGATGAAATCTTTGAAGAGCGGTAGTGCCACATGGTTGTATATCGAGGCCTGGTCTGTTTGGGGTCCGTAAACTTGATCGACTGTGTACGTTTTCAGGTGAATTGAGGACAAGTACTCGGACGGCGCTACTATGGAAGCATTGGATGTGAGATGGTCCTGGGTGTTGATGGTGATTGACGGCGCTGAGGCGGGATTTTCGGGGATCTCTATCACTATGGGGGACTTGGATTCGATCTCCCGTGCATTTCTGCCCCTACATCTGACGACCACTTGGATGTTGGACATGGTAATGGAGTGGTAAGCTGAGGAATTGGAGGTCACTCAGAGTAGAGTAGCTCTTCGTTTGTTTGTTTGTTTGTTTTGGCTTCTTGTATGCAGGACGGTACAATCGCGATGGAGTGCAGGTAAGCTGCAACAGTGGGAAGAGGTGGTGTTAAGTGGAGAGTGGTGCTAGAGAGTGCAAGTGGACGTTTGGTCCGAGAGTTGAACGGTTCCGGGTTGAAGCGGCGGTTTGTGCAATGAATTTCTGATAGCGTAGTTTTTCAAAAGAGATTGAGTCTGAAAGAGCGGAGAAGGTAGCCGAGTGGTGCTGAATCAGCGTCCTGCATAGTGTAGAATGGTTGCACTTGGGCCACTGGTGGTGGGAGGAGGGCAGTCTGGGCAAGATGATCCAGTTGAACTTAGGTCAGGAAAAGGTGGTCCAATTAAAAGTGGTCAGGAAAAGATGGCCCAGTTAAAAGTGGTCAAGAGAAGATGGCCCAGTTAACGTGGATCAAGAGAAAGTGGTCCAGACAGATATTATAAACGGTATCAGTCCCAGGGTACGCAAGCTGCATCAGAGAGATACGCGATTATGGGACAGTATACGATATAGGGATGTATGTGTGTATGTATGTGTATATGTATGTAGGTATGTAGGTATGTACGTACGTATATATCTATTTAGGTACGTCACACTGTACTTCTTCCTGCAAGCAGCCAGGCCCACCTAGCCAGCTAGCCCACCGCTTCTTGCTCCGCTTAGGTGCCCTCTCCAATTCTTTATTCCTCCAAATTTTATTTGGTTTAAATTCTATTTGGTTTCTTGGTTCTCACTACAACTTCCTAATCAAAAAAATCGTCTTCGTCGTCCTCTGCCGTCGTTCTTCTGTTGAACACAATTTTCGTCTGCGTTTGCTTCTTCTCGTCCCTACTCAAACTGTCCAAGATCTCCACCAACTCTCTCTCTCCGATCTTCCTCTGGAGCGATCCCGATGATGCCAATTTGATGAGATATTGCTCTACCGCGTCAGCCCTGTCAGCCCTCACTATTCTCACTCTCGAGAGTCTTTCTCGCGCTTGGGGTTCCAAAATCTGCGCGAGCATGGAAGACTTCATCTGATCCCTCTGCGACTCGCCTCCAGATCCTGCTGATGACCCTCCCTGGCCCGAGTTCTTCTGTAATTCTGCCATTCTGGCTGACCTGATAGCGTTTAGTTCAGCGTCGTCCATTTTATTCCCACACTAGCTACTATTTTTTTGCTGACAAGCGCCACTGGTCCTCTTCTTTGTTGTCGCTAAAGTTTTTTTTTTTTTTTTTTTGGTTTCTTTTTCGCTTCCCTTTTTGCTGCTGGCGGTTTGCACAGGAAAAATTTGGCTCAACGCAACGAAACAAAACGAGAAGCCAAGTTGCTCCAGAAGGAATCAAGCAGCAGCAGATCAATCCATCTAGAGTAGCATGAGTAGTGACAAGGCAAGCACTTTGCGTAAATACAAGATAGTCTTTCTAGGCGATCAAAGTGGTATGTATGAAGTAGAAGAGAGGGCGTAGTGGTGGGGGTGGAGAATGACTGGCAAGGGAGGAGAAGACGATTTTATAGTGAAAGCGCCGAGACGCAGACAAGGGGCGTTTTGGGAGATCTTGGTGTCTGATTTGTTGTAGAACGGAAGGGAAGACCAGTACGGCCAGAATATGAAACAATCCTGTAACCTGTGGGTGCAGAGAGGTGAAACACTTCGAGCATAGCTCAGCGGTGCCCAAGGCTGAGCAGCCTCGGTCCCTTGTTGGAACTTCAAACTCCTACAGGATAAGGGAAACGCTTTCCATGGACAGTTGGGTTGACATTATGGGGTTTTCGGGCTTGTTTTGGGGCTCTAACATTTGGAAGCATGCGGTTTCACTGGTGTTTCATGTTTATGCTTCTATCCGTCGTGGCAGGTAATGATGGTCACCATCGTAGCAGGTTTGCCTTGAAAACCTGCTTTTTTTTGCTTTGCAATTTGAACGAATAGCTTATTCGCCTGAAATGGGGGCACCGAGATTCGGCGGTCATCAATTGTCAGCTTGAGTGTGCTATTGCCTGTGCTTGGTACACTGCGTGCTTTTCGTCTCTTGACCTTGTTTCAGAGTAGTGCCAGATGTGCCTGTATGTGCCTGTATGTGCCTGTATCAGCTAAGCCATATAGGCCTACTTGAGACACAGATTACGGTGGCTCAACGCAATTTCGTTTCAGTTTAGATCCTAGATGGCTCCTTATCTGAAGCTTACTGTCTGGCGGGCACCATATAAGATCACTAGATACCATCGCCATTCCCAATGCAACTTCTCATCTTCGGGCACTTTATTTCTCTTCTCTTCTTCCAACTTACTTCTTTACTAACATTAATAGTCGGTAAAACCTCGCTCATAACTAGGTTTATGTATGACACTTTCGATGAACAATATGCTGCCACTATAGGCATTGACTTCCTCTCCAAGACTATGTACTTGGAAGACAACAAAACAATCAGATTACAGCTATGGGATACTGCTGGTCAAGAAAGATTCCGACTGTTAATCCCGCTGTATATACGTGATCTGCACGTTGCAGTGATCTGTTACGATATTACTCTAAAGAAGTCTTTTGAAAATTTGACCAATTGGATTAACGATGTCAAATTGGAAAGAGGTGATGAGGTGATTATTGTTATTGTGGGAAATAAGTCTGATTTGGGTAACAAGAGACAGGTTACTCAAGAAGAATGTGATGAGTTAGTCAAGAAGGTTGGAGCTAAATTTGCATTAGAAACGAGTACTAAAGCCAATCATAATGTTAAGTTGCTTTTCAAAAAAATCGCATCTTGCTTGCCAGATTTCAACGAGGAAGAAGTGAGAAATGAGCCAGAAACTGTAGATGTGAACATTGAACAAAGTGAAAATTCCAGTAGTTGCTGTTGATTCCAAAGTTTGCAAAAAGGAAATCCCCCAAAACAATAGGAAAAACCTTGGGATAACCACTTGCCAAGGAGAAGAATTTCGATCTGAATAATGTTTGAACAAGAATGAGAAGAGAGATGGAGTCGAATTTAGAATTTTAATTCCATTTGGGTTACATTATCTGCCATAAATTTGACTTCGGTCTATCTATTTTGACTGAGGTGCATGTTGTGTCCTAAAATGACCTAATTTTTATTATATTTAGACAAGTTTCAGAGAGAAGAAAAGAATTAACTAAACATTGCATGGTGGGTGGAAGAATAACAAGCAAAGATTAAACCTGAAAGGCGGTTTGAGGCGAGTGGTGGAATGAAATAGAATGACAGCGAACAGATTCAGAATCGAAATAGAACTTCAGATGAAACGAGACACGGCCACACTTCATTGTACTTAATGAAATACGCAGCAGTGAACGGACTTGCAACGTTGCTAAAACAACAAAGGCTTCGGTAAATTTTGAAACAGTTATTTTAAAATTGATCTGTCAGTTTTGGTTAAACGTGGAACCAAAAGAAGAAGAAAAAATAAAAAAAAAAATATATAAGTAAACACAACAGTAAAGAGATTATAGATAAAGAGCCAAATGAATTTTATCATGGAAATTAAGTATGTAGAAACGGTTATGTTAGTTTATTTAATTCTAGACATTTCAGGAAAAACTCAACGGATTTGGAAAGGGTGTAAGAGGTGTTAAACAAAGAAAAAGAAAAGGAAAAAGAAAAGAAACTGGTTATTGCTAATTGTAGTAGGTAAGTATGGATTAGGCATATTAATTGAGTACATTGAAGTGACCCAAGGGGTGCATCGGACTTCTAGTTCTTTTCGGACTTCATTTGAGGAGAAGAAGTTAAATCTGAAATGCGGGGAGAATTGAAAAGAAAAAAAAAAAAAAAAAAAAAAAAAGACCTGCAGCTTTCTAGAAAATAGTGGTGAAAATAAGTAAAACAAAACCTAATTAATAGCAGAAACAAACAAAAAGTAATTTAGAAACATATTGCTTGATGAGTATCTTTTGCTGCCGAAAAGCATCAAAATTGACGTCAAGCAAATTTAGCCAATTGGGCATTTTGGCAGTAAGATTCATCCATGGCTAGAAGCAGGTTACGCTAGCCGATTCGTACCTCCGACTATTTCCGTTTCTTGCTTGTCAAAGTTACACATTCGGCCTGTCTCAGATTATTCACTTTGTCAAGTAGTGCGAAGGAGTGAAATAGATTTAGTCTGGTTTAGTTTTGCTTATGCCTAGACAAAATCTTCTTGGTGCGGACAAGCGTGGACAAAAAAAAAAATATAAGTCAAATAATATACAAGAACTTTTTATTTTTTGTATTTTTGTTTTTTTTATTTTTATTTTTTTTTGTATTTTATTTTTCTCCTTTTTTTTTTTTTTTTTTTTTTTTTTTTTTTTTTTTTTTTTTTTTTTTTTTTTTTTTTTTTTTTTTTTTTTTTTTTTTTTGTTCTATTTTTCCCTTTTCATCGCAATTGGGAAAGATAAGGCTGAAAGAAAGCCGTTAATTCTCAAATTCAAAGACAATTCCCGCAATTATCTCGAGGTGGTGCGTCAGGAAGAAAAGCTTAATGGATAGGCTGAGCGTAAATAAAAGGAACCTAGAGTTTAAATTAATACCAAGAGAACATTTATAATAGTCATCAGTCTGACGATACACAAAGCGGGTGCGCTCAAAAATGTTTACGAAGCTGAGCACATTATCTGTAAGCACCACCGGTGTGGTAAGAAAAGCACCGATTTCGTCAAGTAAATAAACAATAGCGAGCATCAATCTCCGCATATAATTTTTTTATCCAAGCAATGGTAGTAAGAGCACGCCCAAAAAGATCTTTATGCATGGCATTTTTTTTGAAAATGTGGAAGGAACACGGTTCTGTAATTCATGATTGCCAAAACCCAATCTTGATCGGTTAAATTAACCAATAATTTCCCAAAAGAGAATGACAAGGCTAATGGTAGCAGAGAGAGCTAATCTCAAAATAAAAAAGTGTGTAACATGCTCGGAGTAGGTGACCATATTGCAAGAATTTTTTTTTTTTTTTTTTTTTTTTTTTTGGTTAGAGTTCCTTGAAATTCAACATATTATTTTTTAAAACTTAGAAATGTCTTTCCTTTCACGATTTTGGCAATAAAATAAAAAAGAATACTCACAATAGATTAACTAACCACTCCTAGCTTGTTCTATTTTTCTCTATTATATGCGATAGTTGTGTGATTTAAATGTGGTAACGGTGATGCTGATCATTCAGCGCACATTAATCTTTCGTTTCCTTTTATTTTTTACGATTTCCCAGCTGTACCTCGTACTGGACAAATCATCAGTGGATGACGTAAATAAGAAAAAAAATAAAGGGACCCCCTGTGTGTTGAGCACGACAAACAATATATAATTTAACTCACGTACATACTAACTTACATAAAGCCTACTTTCGTTTAAGCATGGCAGTTGCATCCTTTAAACCCCGCTGCTGCTAGCCACGAACTGTTTAGGGGAATCTTTATACTTTCAGGTGTAGAATCCACGATAAACTCGTTTCATATTAACCCCCATGGTTCTATTCATTTTACCAAAATAAAAAAAAAAAGATGCAACATTATTAAAGTGACCCAAAATTAAAATAAAACCTAAAAAAAAAAACATGAATAATAAAAAAAAATAATAATAGGATTAATAATAAAAAAATTGTATATGACAAAACTGGTACAGAAATACGTATGCAGATAACAATAAGATCGCCAATTAAATTAACACCTGCATAAGCTCTAAGGTCTTCTCGGGTTTAAAGAATTGAAAGAAAATTAGAGAATGAACAGAATATGTGTAGAAGCAGAGCGAGAAAGTATTAATACCTTTGGAGACAAATTGATATTGTTTTGCTCGAAGAATCCAACAAAAAAAAAAAAAAAAGAAAAAGAAAAAGAAAAGAAAAATAATTAGATAGATACGTAGATACATAGATAGACGCTAATGTAGAAAGAAAAAGGGTAGAACGATTCAACTCAGTATACGAACCTTTCTCACTCCGAACAATGTATACTGTATACTCTAAGCTGTGTGAAATTGGCGCCACTCCTCCACCTAATAAAGTTTTTTTTTTTTTTTTTTTATTTTATTCTTTTTAGAGGTTACGAAACCTATATTTTCCATTTCTTTTCTAATCTTTCGACACTTAAGCTTTTCCCCTAACTTGGACAGAAGCTAGTCAAACTTCTTATTTACCTCTTCTTCGAAGTCTTTGACGCTTGATTTCAGATAGGTACATAAAAAATATTTATATTATTTGGATTTTTTTTTTTTTTCAGTCAATTTATTAAAGTCCTACTATTAAGACGATTAAAAGCGCCTTACGTCTCTGCATATAGTCTCATTCTGTCCCTTACTGTATATGCGCGTTCCGACGCCTCCATTTAAAGGAGTAGGGGTAACCAGTATTTTCGAGCACTGATTGATACGTGAGGGACTGTCAATAAAAGGCAAGCGAACGCCAAACGTAACATAGTAGCCACTTCGGCTCGACCAGAACCCGAATATAGGAAACTCCCAAAAATAAAAATAAACACTTCTTTTTGAAGAACTTGTCACATTTATCTGAACCTGGTGATCTTCTTTTAAAGGTGATCATACTTCGCCTATTGTTCTTCCCTTCTGATCAGGTGCTCTATACCCTAGCAGTGACACGGAACAAGAAAAATAAAATAAAAAAAAAAAAAAAAAAAAAAAAAAAAAAAAAAAAAAAAAAAAAAAAAAAAAAAAAAAACAAAAAAAAAAAAAAAAAAAAAAAAAAAAAAAAAAAAAAAAAAAAAAAAAAAAAAA